>JAHWFP010134696.1:3771-19214 GCA_023313725.1 Lithobius niger | reverse complement strand
GTATCCGCCCTTGGCCAGAATTTGGGCTAATTATGAACATCGAGCTAAAAGCCATGAAATTTGGCAAACAAGTCAATTCTTAGCTAATAAATCGAGCTAGCTATGGAATCTCTCGAGATACTCCTTAAGGTCTCTTCCATTCCCCCCCTACCACACTCACTTGTATGATGTATTGACCAACAAATTCTTGCTGATCGCGCTAAAACGTGAATTATTGGTACAGAAGTCATTCTTAGCAGTGCAAATTGAACTAGAATTTTTTGATCATCAACCTCACGGAGAGGACACAGGAAGCACTGGAGGTGGGGTTCCGCATGTAGTTCGATTTCTACTGCTACAATGCATGTTTTTAGTACGTTCAGGAAGAATTTGTTGGTCAATGATGCTTCATGGGGTGCACAGGAGGGAAGGGGATGCTGGGGGAGGCTTTGGTTGTATTTCATGGGGGTCCATGGCCGGTTCAATTTCAACTGCTAGGAATGATTAGTGCACCAAAATGCATGCTTTTAGTGCTTACCGACTGGAAGCATTTTATGCAATTCAACAACGATTTCGATATTTCTCCTGCTGATGTCGGAAGTTTGAATTTGATCTGTTTCATTTTTTTTGTATCAGTCTGAGATGTAGAATGGATTGACTTTTAAAATAACGTGATTTTTCGTCGAAATCGATCCTCAAACTGAAGTCACTGAGTTAGTTATTTTTCGTAAATAAATAAAATAGGAACACCAACTGTTAAAATGAACTTCTTTTATTTAAATCAAGGTTCTAGAAAATATTTTCTTTATTGTATGGAATAGTTTCAACGGTTGGCCTTGGAAATATCAAACTCTTAATGAAATAAATATACACAGATCTCTCGAAATTATAGGCTATACAGGAAAAAGGAAACAAACCAAACAATGAAAATCGTACATTAGAAATGGCCCGGATATGCCGACTCTTCCGCTGGCGTAAACATGACAGGTTATGCAAGTCAAGTTTATGCCAGTGAATTAAGGAGTGGGCATAAAAGCATTATCAGGGACGTGCAGTGCAAATCGAACTAGAATTTGGGGCAGGGAGAGCTCTAGCCCCTGCCTTCACGGCAAAGTGTCCTATTTTTCTGAAAGAAGTGCCCTTTATTGGTGAAGCAAGGGTGTAAAAGAGCCTAGGGGCAGAAATGGTTCAAGTCCCATCACAAAAGGGAGCTAAAAAGTGGCTAAAACACACACAAAAACAAGGATGCACTTCACTGGAATAGTGATGCATGGCAGAATAAGAAAAATGTTTAGTTGATGTCTGCAGTTGTAACGGCAGACATTCCAACAGGACACTACTAAAAAATCTGAATACGTTGTGTACTGAAGAATATCTACTATATTGCACATTATATTAAAAAAAAAATTGTCTCGTAACTTTTGCTACTACGATACGGCAAATGAGCCAGAATCTTGTGTGCGATGATGCAATCACTGACCAGTTCATCGGACGCTGATATTGGTTTTCTTAAAAAAAACAAAAAACTGAAAGCTGCGTTGTTTTAGTTTCCCGTTCCCTTTGTTCTTGTTCATCAGACGTTTACATTTTTTAAATCTTCGAACTCCATATTTTCAGTAAATTCAGCAGGTAATTTTTTTTTTTGTGGGGGGGGGGGGGATGTAGGAGAAATCATATTGCGCTGAGGGTACGTGAGGTTGACTACTTTAAATTTATTTACATTTTTTAGGTGTATTAACAAGAGTTAAAATATTCACACGAAAATTGTGACAAAGTCCACAATTGAATAATAACACTGCAATTTCATGTGGCCAATTTTTGTTAGGTTAATCAATACAAAGTACTTGTTTTACTAGCATTTTATAATTATCTTTATTTTCGTTATTTGTAATTTTAAATCTGTTGGTAAAACTAATATCGAACCAATAAAACTTGCGTGAGTCTTCCTGTTACGGATTTAAAAAAAAAATCGGAGTATAGAGGCCAGGAGGAGGCCAGTCCGCCACTGTAAAACTAGGACATCATTCGCTTTGTTCACTCGTTCAATAAGAAATAACACCATAAATAAGCGTAATAAAATACTGTATAATATATCGCACACGGAAAGCAGCCAGGCTATGCACGCCTCGTATTTAATGTACCGTCCAGAATCCACCGTAAAAATTCGGGGCACCATCCAGATTACCGCTGAAGGTAAGTGACGATTCACTTTGTATTGTACTTTACGATAAGAGAGGAGCCATCTCGATGTCCACGCATAGTCTCTAACCGACTGCAATTTGAAGAGCTGACTTGCCGAAATGCGCAGTTACACGCCGCAATTTTTCGTATGAGCGCACACCTTTACGATGACATTTGCCTGACGTCATCCACATATCGTATAATATCGGGCGACGGTTTTTCACTTAAGGACCTTGTTGGAGGTTATACTTCAAACGTCTTCTGTATATTTTGTTGAGCATAATACCTTTTGTACTTGCGCACTGCAAGTGACCCACCCACATACTTGAATTTCGCCGGATTAGAATTGAACAAAATGTGTCTGGCTTTTGAGTAGATGTCGCTGACGTAAATCGCCACCACCCGTTATTTGGCCACAACTGCATCGAATTAAAAAACGGTCCCCAGAAAAAAGTTTGCCCTTGCCCTCTCGGGGGCCTGTTCGCGTCCCTGGGCATTATATGAGTGAGCTGGGTTGCCAGTTTGAATCACAGTCATGCCACTCCGACGAAACTTAAGTTCATAAGCATGGCTTACAGAACTTCGTTATTTCTAGTGTATGATTTTCGCTTGGCTTGTTTACCTTTTTTCTTTACTAAAGTCTAATGTTACCAGAAAACCTAATACAATGGCTGCGTTTATGTTGAAAATTGGTGACTAGTCAAGTTTACAATTATTAGGTGTAAACGTGATTTTTCTTTTTTGTTGCATTTTATTCGTGTGTTAACTTCAATAAATAAGGCACCAACAAATGCTGTGTTACTATACTGAATTTCGTTTACGATAGAAATTGGCAATTTTTATTGGCAGTTTTTGTTGTAGTCAATTCTGGGAGAATATCGCGGGGGCGGGGGCGGGCACAATATTTTTGTGAGGCGCCATAATCCTGTGGCCTCACCTGGTAAATGAAGCCACCACGCGGTGATTTCCCATTTCGCAGAAAATAAAACGGATTAAGATTTTTCTGCAAAACGGTAATTCCCGTTTTGCAGAATCCCGTTTCGCAGAAACAAAATATTCTTATAAAAATTAACATTGTAGAAGTTAAAGATGCATTCCTAATTGGAGGGAATTTGTGATTAATTGCTGTTTGATGTTACATGTTTAGCTGTAGGAGCGAGGCACACAATTTGGAAAAAAAAATTATTCTGCGAAACGGTATTCAGTGAACCGGTATTTTACGAAACTGCCACTGCCTTGGGGGGGGGGTCGGAAGTGACACCCCCCTCCCCCATCTTACACTTATTTTCGGCCCTGTTTAAGCCTCATGGAAGAAATAGAAATGGCAGGAACCGTACTCTATTCTGCAGGTGTTTCCAGTGCCAGGTTGTAACATTGGTCTGAATACATTTGTTCATTTTAATACAATTTCAGCTTCATTGCGTATATTTACACTAACCTAATTTACATTTAGAGTTCAGTACTTTAAAAGACGTCAAAAAAGAGACCCCCAAAAAAAACACGTAAATAAAGTAGTTATTTACGTATTCACGTGTTTTACAATTTTTTTTTAATTAATTTCTTTTGAGCCTAAGTCAGCCGAAGCAATTTAATGCTTGTATGGCTGAACCGGATCAATTTTGAACATTACCAGATTTTTAGAGAAGACGAAATATCTGGTAAAGGGAGGTGCCAACCCGGGAATTTGATCCGGGAAACCTCCGATCATCGTAGGGGCCGAAAGATTGTCCAGAATTGGACAGAATAGTTCCCATAGCCGCTGAAGGAGCATTTGAAATTCAACTACTAAAGATATAAATAACGTAGTATTCCGAAATAACAACAACATTACAAAGAAAAAATATTAACTAACATATAAAACGAAAAATTTGAAATTCTAAGACGTGTTCAGGCATAATAAAATGATGAAGCACGGCAGGAACAGAACAAAGAAGAACAAGCGGCTGCAGCGACTACCTAGTCGCAACCGCGCTTCTGTACACTTTCAGCCATGTTCGAAAATGTTGAAGCCTCTATTACGCACTGCAACAGCGCTCTCTATATGTAATCTAAAAGTAGTAACTATTACAACTGCCTGTTTAAAATGTGTTAACTTTTAGGCCTAGTTTTAGATTTTAGGCGTTATTGTCAGCTTTTAGGCCTAATTTTTTACCTGCCGTTTAGTAGCAGCTAAGCGAGAGTTGGGTTCGAGAGTACGCTTTTTCATTTATGCAACACGGTGAGGAGATTTGACGTTGCCGTGGCAACGTGATTTAAGATTTTCAGATTTTAGGTCTAATTTTTACCTGCCGTTTTAATCTTGGAGGAAAGATAACTAAAGTTTCATCCAAAGTTTAATTTCGTAAGTAGCAGCTAACTGGGAAAATTTGGTTTGAGAGTTCATCCATGCAAGACGGTGTCGAGACTATAGTAAATGAAGCTAATGTATGTCGTTAACGAACTCCTTTTGTTTTTAAGGTTGCATGTTTTCCTGTAGTGTTGAAATACGCCAATCAAATGTTATTATTTCATTGAGTTGCGTCGAGAAAGCCTAAGGAATGGTGAAAACAGTTTGTCTTTTTTCGTTAGTTGAAAAAAAAAAAGAGACGGATGGATGGACAAAGTCGTTACAATAGTCTTCTCAACCGTTTCGGCTGTACAGAAGACTAAAAACTGGAATAGAAACAAGGGGGGGAGGGGGGGGGGAAGCGGGTCACCCTGGTTCTCATCAATGTGCAAGAATCAAATTACGTTTTGATGAATGTAGTTGAGGTGGCGGCAATAACTCTCTCTGGTAGACTTGCACAACGGAATAATACGAATAAAGAAAAAAATATGCATTCGGACGTGCTAAGACGTCGAGTTGTTTGATATAGCAGCAGGCAAGCCTAGTATTCTAATCAGCCCACTAAGACTAATTAAATCAGTTATTTAAGGTTTTTTTTCGTGCTGACTAGATCGAAGCTATTTTCTTATGGCTATTTCATTTTAAGTTCTTGTAAATAGAAGTCGCCACGCTCTTTTATATGAAACATTATTTTACGATAATCAATGCCGGACATAAAATAATAAACGAATAATAATAATAACAATAAAAGTGTCGGCTAATAAGCTTATAGCTTGTTATTAGGCCCAATAAGCGGCAGATTTCAAGTGGAAGATACCACCATGATGACAGTTGTTTTTTGCGCAAACCGTAGTACCCGAAGGAAATCCTCGTGCAACGGGCGGGAAGCAACCGGAGAAAAACCCGTACATATACACTTCCCTTTACCAGGATCGAAGCTGGGTCTGTAAGAAGTCAGAGATGTACACTGGGTCCAAGACGCCTATCCAATCTGACGCCCAGCCCAGTGCTCGCACCTACCCGTCCACCCTAAACGATGTTATAAGCTTTGTTTGATTCCTTTAAAAATGAATGCAGAAAATTTTTTTTTTCTGTGATTATCCGCATTCAGTTTTTTTTTTTTTACGCTAAATGTTTTTTTTTTTAATATATTATTCGGGATTGGTTAAAACTTTGCAATGATACCAACAATCTCGATTTTCGTCCCCATAACTTTTTCCCGTTATGGTCTTTTGTTTCATCTTGATTTGTCTGACCAGTAATCTAGTGTGATGCCATGCTAAATTTAGCACGTGTTGTACAATCAGTTTCACCAAGTCTCACACCCATACCAGTTTATTTTCTGGGGTTCTTTAGCGCAATTACTAACAATGCAGCCAAAACTAATAAATCGATCCCAAAAAAATCAACATATCCGTTTCGCTATTTTTAATTCGACGTGTCACATGTGGTTGTGCCCAAAAAGGGGCTAAAGGCAATTCGGGTCAGCCACATCTCCTAAAAAACCAGACACATTGTTCAATTGTGATCCGAGGAACTTAAAGTCGAGGGTGGGTGAGATGCAGTGCAGAAGCTCAAAAGGTATTATGCTCTACAGAATATAGTTTAGCGATTTGAATTTGGCTAACCTCTAACAAGGTCTTTCAACGCGAAACCGTCGTCCATAATACACGGAGTGTTATAACGTCGGCGTTACACGTGGAATGTAGGGAAAAAAATCCAAAGATAAAAAATCCAGGAAAAAAATCCAGGGAAAAAAATCTAAAGGAAAAAAAATCCACGGAAAAAAAGTCCAGTGCCATTTTTTATTTCATTTTTCCCCAGCATATTGTTAATGTAAGGTTAATTCGTACTTCGTTGTCAGTGCTACGAAGCTCGTTCAAAGCTGACTGGTGCTTTTATTTAGTCTTAAACTCCCTTTCTTCTCCAACACTTCTATCCGATCCACGATTTGATTCCTTGAAAATCACAACGTGAATATATTCCAGGTAGTACATCACGCATCTAGAAGTTAGTACCTAGTCTAGTGCGATAGTAAAAGTGTTATGGTTGCCATGGAGCAAAATGTTGTGTGGATACCTATCAATGACATCATTTGGTTATATGCTCACAGTCGAATAATCCGTGACAATAACAAAGAATTCCCTTTGAAGAAATTACTGGCTCAGTAACTTCTGGACTCTCGTTACTGACCGTTTCGTTACGAATCGGCAGACAGTCAAAACCGACGAAGTGGAAAATTTCAGATCTTTTTCTTTACTTTTAGCTGTGAAATACCATCGTGAAAAAACGGCTTAACATTGAAAAAAAAAATGCACTCAAACCAACCGGTTGTACAGTCGCGGCCAAAAGGTTTTGCACATTGTATCTCTCCAACAATACCCTGCACGAACAGTAATCACGTTGGACGATGCCATCATGATGCGGTCATTGTTGGCACTTTCTTCGGAAGCAAGTTAGGTTTATTAACTTTCAACAATTAACACAATTTTATCATTTGTCTATTATTTCACTCGTATTTTACCACGTCCCTGACACACTACTGGCACTACTTAGCCGTAGCGCTATGAAGTCGTTCCCCCACACAATTTTCGTCGCACCATTCCCCTCCTACTTTTTACCTGCAAATATTCATTGCTGTCCTGCTGTTAGGCTGGCAGTCAGCGACTCTGTGGGTCCTGCTGCACCAGCAATACTGATATTTTTTCACTTTTTCACTGATATTTCTCTTTTTTTTTTGCATTAAAAAAATAATTATATAAGCTAAAAAAATTTTATTGGATTTTCTTTCCATGGATTTTTTTCATTTGGATTTTATTTCCTCTGGATTTTTTTTCTCTGTAATTTTATTCCTGGATTTTTTTTCCGTGGATTTTTTTTCCGTGGATTTTTTTTCCGTGGATTTTTTTTCCGTTTATCTCACACGTGTACCCTTGATTCAGTGGGGGTGTTGAAAAATTCGGGGATGTGTGGGTCGAGGTTCGGTTAGAGCCTACTCGGAAAATCTCACGGAAAACGTCGGAATCGTTCGGATTTGTGACGTCATCGCTCTGACTATTTATATTAATTAAAACGAAATTTTATCATAATTTTAATTTGCATTACAGAAAAATTTAATTACTTAGGGCGTCATTTTAAGAAATTTCGTTTTCGACGATGATCAGCGTACATATGCGTCGCCATTTCGTATCTATCTGCAACATTAAAATGTACGGCGTATTAATTCATTTATATATCTGTGTATATCGTCATCCGGTAGAAATTCGCGAAATGTGTTAGAAGAGCGGAAATTTCGACTTCATGTTGGGCCTGTTTTCGTCGGACAATATTCAGTTTATAACCACACAAAAAAAAAAAAAAAACATTTGGACGGCGGGGAGGGAAACTGGGAATTACGTCAGCGTTTGTTTAGCCTTATATATCGCTGAATTGCGTATAAGACTAGATTTTTTTTACCTTGATTGTTCTAACAAAAAAATTGGATTGGCAGTAAATCCAGCATATAACAAATATTAAGCAGCGAAGCTTAAACAAAAGCTAGCTACATGAAATTGTGGGGTGACATGTTCGTGTGTAAAATAAATTAAAATAAATTTAAAGTAATCAACCTTACGTCCCTTCAGTGCAGTACGGGCGCCCCCCCCCCCCCCCAATTAATGCTTGATTTACTGCAAAGTAAGATGTTCGTAGATTTTAAAAGTGTAAAAACCTGATAAAAAATAACGAACAGGACGGGTCGCTGTAAAGCAACGAAACTTTCAGGGTTTGTTTTCGTAACAATAATAATAGCCTCAGATGAGAATTCCTTATCTGGTCGTTTCTTACATGATCACATGTTCGCTCATTTGCCGTATTGCAGTGGCAAACGTTAGGAGACGGTTTTATGTTTTTAAATATATATATAATGTGCATGATGTGTACTTTTCAGTGCACCACGCATTCAGAATGTATAGTAATGTGCTGTTGGTATGCTGCCTTTCCAACTACACACGTCAATCGCATTAATTTTCTTTCCTCCTCCCATATTTCTGCACCAAACAACACGTCGAATTACTGATGCAGTGTTAGTGCGTCCTTGTTTTTCCAAGCTAATCTTTGGAAGGCTAACAAATAAAATGACTTAAGTTTTAATAATAATAGTAATTATAATGTTAATAATATTTAGTGTTTTATATATAGATGGCTAAGTCTGGTTGGCTTTGCTTGACAACGGATTGCAGTACAGTCCGAAACGTCGCTACCTTTTATTTGAACCTTAGCTACAACGTATAATTATAGACGCCTTTATTATAAGTTGCTGAGGTGCAAGGGTGCAATCTTGTTCATGCCTATGGCAGGACACGCCTCTTTGGAATAACAAAGGGTGACCCCCCCCTTGTATACGGAACTAATTAGGCTGAAGGACAGGTGGGCACCAAAAAGAAGAGGAGGGACGGTCACAGGTTCTCCCCTCTTTTAAAACCCTCCCCTGCGACCTTTTCACCTGGCTGCCTATACACTTCCGGGTTCTAAAAGTGGACACTGGTCATCATAACACCCTTCTCCTCCCCCCTACCACATTCTTGCAAAAGGGACCGTTGAACGCCAGGAGGGAACGACGAAAACGAAAACAAGAACACAGCCGACTTTCGCGGCAAAACATGACCTACAACATGTTGTTTGTTCCACTGGCGTATTTTTTCGGAAGGAGAAGATTTAACAGTGTGTACACATACTGCAAAGAATTTTTTAAAGTTAGAATTTACGGGCAAATATCAAAAGTTGAATTTACGAAAATTGAAATTTTATGAAAAGGTATGAAAAACAAGGCGTACGTGTAGTGCCCCCCCCCCCCCCCGCGGTAGGTGTAGACCCCTGGTGAAGTAGAGGGCGCTGAAAGGGGAACCGCAAAAGGCCAAGTGCGCCCAAGAGACAATTTTTTTTTTAATTACCTGAATTCACAAATACACTATAAAGAGGCAGTCTAATATCTGCATAAATAAAAAATCTGGAAAATGATCTAAACGGAATATCGTATAAATTGGAAAAGCATCTAAAGGGAATATCGTATAATGGATAAACGTCTAACTGGACAATATACCTGCGGTTTCTGATGTGATATGCATAGCCGCAGCGAGCGCGGTAGCGCGAGCGATGCAGGGACATTAGACGATTTTCCATTATAAGAATTTCGTGTTAGACGATTTTCCATTATACTGTATACGTTCTTCCAATTATGCGATTTTCAAGTTAGACGATTACTCATCGCCCCCGGTACAGTTCAATAAATATCAATTCGTAGCCTCTTGTAAACCTTAATGTGCAATTTAGGCATTTCATTTCTTGGCCCTCTTCTACATTGCTTAACACAAACAGAACCAGACCAGTAATCAAGTCTCAGTACTGTTGATTAGATAATTTTAAATAAAGAAAGAAATCACAAGGTAAAGTGTAAATGAAGCAAGCAGTCTGCATTAAAGACTGGCCTTGTGAGGATACACAATACACTAGTCTGAGAAAGAAAGAAAAGACTACTGCCCCGACTGGGACTCGAACCCAGGACACTAGTAGCCGGGCGCTCTAACCACTGCGCTACCGGGGCGGGTACTGGCTACAGGCTCCAGCCGAGCTAAGTAGATGTTCAATCTTTCTCAGTGGTGACCTAAAGATCACAAGCTTTCCCTCCTTGTTTGTTTGTTTGTGATCTTTAGGTCACCACTGAGAAAGATTGAACATCTACTTAGCTCGGCTGGAGCCTGTAGCCAGTACCTGCCCCGGTAGCGCAGTGGTTAGAGTGCCCGGCTAGTAAACGGGATGTCCTGGGTTCGAGTCCCAGTCGGGGCAGTAGTCTTTTCTTTCTTTCTCAGACTAGTGTATTGTGTATCCTCACAAGGCCAGTCTTTAATGCAGACTGCTTGCTTCATAGATAATTTTACTCAACCCAAAAAATGTTTTTCAATTTTATTTTACGGTGTGTTCGATTATGCTACCAATGGCGAGGACTCATCAGCAGGACTAACAGCCGTTTGTCTCTTTAAATCTCTCGGAGTATCATCAGAAGAAAATTGTTCAATTTATTATTATCAATTTAATATGATTAGATGTTTTAGGCGTAAGAAGTGTAGTATGGGGAGAGGAGGAACCGGGATTTGAACCGGAAAACTTCCGATCATGACCGAGGGAACAGACATATTAAAGCCTTAAAAATCAATTAATTTGTGGGTGGACGAAATTGTAAAAATAAGGAAATCTCCTGACGGGTCTATTCCCACAAGGACAAGTCAAAACTATATTTAATTTTCAACCGTAAATTGCTGGTCTTGGTCACAATAAAAGCCAATTACAAGTTACAAAACAAAGACCATAAAAAACGGGATCAGCGTAGTGCTGCTGGCATTACTAGGCCCGCCATCTTGTATAAAAAAAAAAAAAAGATGGCACTCTGGTAATGCCAGCAGCACTATGCTGATCCCGTTTTTTTATGTTTTTTATCTTGTAGTTGACTTTTATTGTGACCAAGACCAGCAGTATGCTGGTTGAAAATGAAATATAGTTTTTGACATATCCTTGT
This sequence comes from Lithobius niger, assembly GCA_023313725.1. Lineage (NCBI taxonomy): Eukaryota > Metazoa > Arthropoda > Chilopoda > Lithobiomorpha > Lithobiidae > Lithobius > Lithobius niger. Next base: position 8,178 of record JAHWFP010134696.1, on the reverse strand, counting down.
GGCCGTTTTATCCATATGACCTGTCAGCCGATTTCCGTATTTTTATATTACAGTCTTCTTGGTCTACGTATTTTCCAGATCCAGTGGATAAGTAAGTCCTAACGTACTTTTTGGGGAACGCAACAGCAGGAAATAAATTGCGAGCAAAAACATCCAGCGGCTTGCCTGGCTTAAAACGGCATGGCAGATGAGATGGAACGATTTTGATGCTAAGCAAATGGATCTTAATTGTTGCGCCCGCCCACCTGATCGGTTATAACGGTTTCTTTCTCCATGTGTTCGTCAGCATTGTTGCGCTTGTGGTTATATCATTGCTGCTGTATGAGGCTCACGACGTAAAGTACAGCAATGAAGATAAATGAAACTGCGGGGGTTTTTGTTTCAACATGAACAATTTCTAGTTTTCACCTGCAGGCTATTTATTAATAAAAACCATCGATACTAATCAAGAAACCGCTAAAGCGTACAAAGCCGGATATAATACTCTAGAGACAACAAAAAAAAAAACATGTAACAAGTGAAACAAAAAAACATGTAAGCTTAGCGTCGGTTTAGGTAAGTACGCGTTACACATTATGGCTTGTTCCACTGATTTTAGGATTGAAAATAAAATTCAGATTCACATCTTTGTCTACACGTTTTAGCGGTTTTTTTTTTTTTTACATTATTATTTTATGTTATTTTTGTATTAAAAGAACGTACCTTCTCACTATAATAGCGCATCCTGCGTGCAATGCTTTTACTACATTTGCATTGGTGAGAGTAAATTATAGCAAAACCGTTTCTCACGAAGGAATAAATAGGAAAATTAATAATTTGGCAATTTACACGCATCTGGAGTAATGTTGCAAAACTGAACCATAAAGCTAACCAGAAGGATTGTACCTTTAATTGTGTGAAAACCGCTGGAAGGATCACCGTGCGTTGCTAGGCTTCATACGTCTACACGAAGTTGATTACAAACACGAACAGATTAGTTCTGAGATAATGCTCTGAAGGTCGAATTGTTTATAATTTTCAATTTTTCTCATTCACACCCAATGTGTTTTTTTTTTCATCCTTCATGCGTGACGCCATTAACGGTCATCAAAAGCGCTCTGCCCTACAGACCGTGGCAATAAACTCATTTACAACTTTCACAAAAGAGTATAAATAACATGGGTCGTCTGGATAACGAGACCAATTAAGTCAAAGTTTATAAAAGAGAAAGTGGTTGGTAATAATGGAAACTTTCAAGATGAGATCATTTTTGAGGAGAGATGGTGTTAATATATTTTCTCTTCCTGGTCTCTTACAGCGTAATTATGCTTTACATACTTTTTAAAGCTGTCATCTTTTAAATTCACGGTCACTGCGCCCAAGGGGAGATGAAAGTGTAGACCCAGGATATGAAAACTATAATGCGCAACTTCAAAAACGTAGTTGAACAGTGCGATTTCTGGAAAGGTTTTACCTGCACTCCCCCCCTCCCCTTTCCGAATTTGAAGTCCAAGCTATCATTAGAGTTGCAGAGCGGTGTCGATTTTTACGTCGCGGTTTTTTGTTATTCGCTAAAAACCGAATCCAAATGGGCATTCTTGTAAATATCGATATTCTGGCGGAGCCATGACGAACAGGATTAAAGAACTGATAAGCTAGTCAAAGTGTTGTAGCGTTTTACGTACCCTGAGAATCTTTTAAATCGCAGTCAGTATGCCTATAGCATCATAAAGTGACGGCGTCAGGACTCAATTGTTTGGGGGGGGGGGTCGACAGAAGCACATCTGCAAATGGAGTGGGCAAGAACATTTTTCCAAGGCAGCCGCATTAAGTAATAGATATCCGTGAACAAGACACGGTTAACCTGAAATAATTGATCGTCTGCGAAAAACGGAACAGTCCAAATATGAGGGGTGGCGAAATCGCACGAGCACGATTAGCGCGAGTGTGATTTTGCCACCCTGAGATAGTTGGACTGTGCCGTTTCGAGTAAAAGATCAATTATTTCAGGTTTACCGGGTCTTGTTCACGGATATGTGTTTTAATGCTAAGGTGTGACGTCAAGCTAACTTACCGGATTTAAGTTTTTAAAGATTTTTGTTTGTAAATTTTATTTGTGAATCATGAATTTAAGAATTTTTAGATGCGACTTACGTAAATTTTTGAACGGAATCTTCCAGAAGATAAACTTCCTGTGTACGACGTCGGAGCGATAGGGAGAGACGTTCCATTACCGATGTTTGTGTTTTAAGGTAAAACTATGTTTTTTTAATTTTCTACTTTAATAGTCTAAATAATATGAGAGTATAAAATGCTCTATTCGTTTTGAGTCCCGTACGTTTTTAGCTGTATTTCAAAGTATCAGTAGCCTAGTTTTCGTTGTAAAGAAGACAGGGTTCTTCACTCGATTTGAGAGGCGACCTCGACTCAAACCATCAAAAACCTGAGGGGTATTTTCGTTTACGGCAACGGGAACAGTTTTTTTTTTCTCGGCGCTGCGGTGCCGTGAAAACGCCAACTTCAACAACCTGTAACTTCCATAAAAATGGACCAATCCGTCTCAACTTTGAAGCTCTTAATAGCCACGAACTTTATCTGTATTCCCCCAGAAACAGATCCTGAAAATTCCCTCTAGAACTTTCACTACGGCCTTTTGAAAAAACGCACGAAACCGAGCCGTAACTCATGTAGCGCACGAGACGCCATTTTCAAAAATTGTAAAAAAAATGGAATTATTTTTCTTTTATTCCTTTTAGGCATAAAGCCAAACACCTTAGCTTAGTGTTTGATAGGAGGGGCTTCCTCTACGAAGGTACTTAACCGCATTTTAAATGTACAGATACACCTTCTTCGATGTTTCTTTACTAGATTTAAGGTGACGATTTTGAATGTGTTTGAGAAATGTCCGACATCCAAAACCAATTATCTGCGGCTGTATGACAAGTCTTTTATTGCAGAATTAGAGATATCTTTAATTTAATTGAAGATATCTGCAATAATTTTAAAGATATCTGTAATTCTTCAAAGATATCAAAAAAACATTTGCAGATATCTGTAATTGAATTAGAGATATCTGTAATTGAATTACAGATATCTTTAAAGGGACGGTAGCGCTTCTTCACACACGCGAAATCGCCTAACAATATTGGCCCGCGAGCCGAACGTGCGGATTGATACTCTGTCGTAATATCCGCCGGCCGGAAGACACGTGACGTCAAGCATGAATCAGCGCCAAGGCTAACTGAGGTAGTAGCAGCTAACACAGCTTCAATCCCAGTTTGCCTTGGCTCGCGCATTGATAGCGAAAAAGTAAACAAACCAATGCGATCCCCACATTGCAAATGCATTCTGCGAATGATACAACGCTAATAATATTGCAAAAAAAACTATTCCAGTTTCTATGGTGTTTTTCTCGCGTTGAGTGCGTGCGTGCGTGCGTAAAACTGAGCCCAACGGTTTCGTAAAGTCGATGAAGGAATACTTAAAAAATATGTTCAAATTTAAATCAATAAATCTGATTTCGGCTTACATTAATAAATCCGACTTCAATTATGAGATAATTTCTGACTGTTATACGTTTGCTGGAAAGATATGGTATGATTTGCACGGATTACTTTCTTTGCTCGATCGACTCGTCCATTGTCAGAAATTGAGGTTTTTGTTGAATTATCCTAAAAATACCCCACCTTATTTTGATACGCAAACATCACAATTCATATTGCTCTTTTCAGCCTGGCTCAGCGCCGCAACTACAATTCTGAGGTTGGGGTGAACCAAAAGAACGGAATCTCTTACAAAGAAAATTTCAGGAATTTCATAGTCATTTGCCGACGTTTATTTGTATTTTATGTATTTTTCATATGTTGACTCTACTATATGGAGGCCCCCGGACTCTGTTTTGAGGCCACTTCGTAGTGTGGTGCCCAATATCGACCCTCTATACCCCCCCCCCCTCCCGAACTCCGGACCTAGCAGGTCTGCAGCTCACTATTCTTTACGCAACTTATCATGGTGCACCCCCAAACACAATTAGGAGGGGGAAGGGGGCTGAACCATGCAAATTATTTCTGCTTTTATCCTGTGGATTCAGCTGTTGTGTTCTGGTGCTCTAGAGAGTTCTCCTAAACTAATATAAACGTTCGCAATTTTAAACGAAGATTAACTAGATCAATATTGGTATTATTACTGTGATCTGGAGTGTGTACTGTGTATGTACCTTCTGCAGAAGGTACATACTCTATTTAAAGTATTCGGACTATTAAGTGCATATTTATTTTACTGAATTTTATACCACAACAAAACTTGTAAGGATTCCCGCCAAGCTTTTCGGCCGTGTGAAGTCGTGATATTAGACGCCAAGCTAATCTCACCGACTAAAACTTCAAACGTTAAATGAAACATTTTCATTTCCTCCGCCTCCCCCCCCCC
>JAHWFP010134647.1:0-14543 GCA_023313725.1 Lithobius niger | reverse complement strand
TGTGCAATGCATTATCATTGCAAGGGAAAGTGCAAGGGCAAGTAAGACAACTTACGCAATTCGTCATTTTCTTGACGCAGGCCTTCTATTTCCTTGCGTAGGCCTTCGATTTGTGTTCTTAGCGCCCGAACTAAATTAGCTATTACGAAATAATTAAAATCAGTTCAGTTCCGTTAACAGTACATTTTAGTTGACTAAAGCTCTTACATACCTGAAGCACCAGAGTGACCGTCAGCGACGACATTTTGTACTTTGTAGTACCGCAAACTGCGCATGGCCAACTGGCAGCGAGGAAGGCAGCTTCAATCTCAGTTGACCATTGCGCTGCAGAAATGGTGATCGCGTAAATTTATCATAGATGGCGCTTTGTGTCATGGTCCTCACTATTAACTCAAAGTAGCGATAAATATACGATTTTCGAAGCGATACACCTGTGTCTTCGTAAAAATACACCTAAAAAGTTGAACATCTGAGACAACTGAGAGTGCAGTGATGAGAACCTTCGAAAATCACCAAACCAAACCTAACCTGAAACACCGTAAAACTCAATATGGTTTTCAATATTGACAATAGATGGAGCGGTCTGTCTATGGGCGTGAGAGCCTTGCCGGAACTGACCGTGAACCCTCGACTGTTAACTGTTAATTAATACCTAAACTCAACCAACACAACCATATGAGCCTAAACGAATTTTTAATGTATTAACTATACCTTCACGGTAACGTGATTATTTTTATTATTGGTTTCTGAGTTGTGTGAGTGAACCGGAAGACGGACCGGAAGTTGCACCGATTGTACGGAAGTCACGTGTCACGTACCCAACTGATTTAACGATCTTATATATACTTTAACTGCAGTTAAAATGTTAACCGAATACCTAAATTCAACCAATACACCAACCTTTAACGTTGCATCTACTTTCACGGTCTGACTATTTTTATTACTGATTCTCTGGAATTCCTGTCAGTGGACCGGAAGTTGTACCGGAAGCCGATTTAGCGATCTTATATATATGATGCTACTGAATATGAGGTGTAGCAGGTATGGTTGAAAATGATGAAGTTGGATCTGATGATCGACTTTGTCACTATTTACTGAGGAAGAAATGCAGCAGTACCTTTGAAATTTAACAAAAAAATTACCATTTTCGGAGACTAACAGGCGTATTCCAAAAATCCACTCACGTTTGAGTGTGGCTAAAGGTGAGCAAGGGTCAAAAGCATCTATAGAAATACCCTCAGATGTTGGGACACTCACATTACCTTTTGTGGCTGTTTTAAAATTGTTGACCCTTACCTTAGAATGTTTGCTCTCACATTTGCCCTCTCACACTCATACTTGATTGGATTTCTGGAATACGGCTCAGATCCAATGTCTTCATTTTCGCCACAAAAAACTGCCCCAGCAAAATAAGGTTTTTTCTCTTGGCCATTATCAGGTGTTGGTAAATAGTTTTCAGTTACTATCTCAAGAATTAAATAGTTTTCAAGTAAGGTCTCCAGTCCAATAGCATAAAGGCTTATTTTGACCAACATTTGTCATTTATGTAATCAAGACTGACAACTCACTATTTGAGAGAGGGCGGGAGGGAGAGAGAGAGCAAGGTGTACTCTTCACAGAACTGCTAGTAATATTGTTTTTACTTTACTTTGTTGTAAGCAGTCGACAATGATTTACGCCATGAATCGCGCAAATAAACAGCCAATATTTAGTGGTATTGTGCAAATTTCGTGTGGTGGGTTCTAATTGGTGGGTTACACGCAAATATGTAGTAGGTATCAAGGTTTAAAAATTACCCATTCTCACGTTTTGTGAATTGGCGAGGTTTGTTGTACAGTTTTTATAAGAACACGCCCATTTTTTGAGCAGCAGAGATTCGGAGCAGTATGTCAAATGAACTTGAGGCAACAATTGCAGCCTGTAAGTTACTGCAACAGTTTTGTGATACTTTATGTAGCAATTATGTTTGCAGCACCAGTGGATTGAGCAAAGCAAATATTACTAGTGCAAATATTATCAACTTGTCGGAAACTAACAAAACCGTCTGGAGTACAGATTGGTGACATCTTAATGCTAAAAAGTCTCCTTATTGTCCTTTAATGTATTAACGAAGCAGAGTGCCTTTTAAGACTGACCTTGTGAGAATACAAGATAAGTTATGTGAGAAAGAAAGGATAACTAATCCAACTAGGACTGGAACCCAGGATTTACCACTTATTAGCAGGATGCTCTATCCACTGGCTACCGGGGCAGACGGTGCTGGCACCAAGCATAGTACCAGTACCCCATTACTCGGTTTTCTCCGGTAATTATGTATAAGGCGGTATCTGGTATTATAGTGCTGTGTTGTCAAAACCCCATCTTCTATATATATATATAATTACACTAAATCCGCAAGGCAGCCAGCAGCAGCCAGCAAGCAAGACATACGAAGCAGTCATCTGCATCTGCAGCGCCCAGAACGCAACATCCAGCAGCGCGAACATACGATGCCATCTACCGACCGAACGGCAACTTAATGAGGGGGGGGCGCGGCCCGGGGAGTGAGACGCCGCGGAATGTGTGAGCGAAGCGAGCGACTCCGCTAGTTTTTAAATAATAACAAATTTTAATTGAAAAATGTGTTTTGTTGCTATAGTTTTAATGGAAAAAAATCTATCGATTTTCCTCCCCTGATTTAAGCTTGGTACATGTTTCACGACATATTTGCTAAAAAAAAAAAAAAAAAAAAAAAAAACAAAACCAAAAAATTTTTTTAAAAAAATATACAAAAAAAAAAAAAAAAAAAAAAAAAAAACCATCTCCTAAAATTTGTAGTTAACATGCCATCCAAGTAGAAATGCCAACATAAACAAAAGCTGATTGTAGCATCAAAGTTGTGCAAATTTGGCTCCACTTTTGTGAGTTTAGAATTCCAAAAATTACCATTGTTGATCTTTAAACTTTTTGTTGCACTGTTTTGAGCCCTAGAAAAAAACGACTAAATGAACTATTGTTATAATTTTAGGGCTTTTTTCATATTAAAACAATACCGGTATTTTAACTATGCACGGTGTTTGGTACCGTTGCATTGTTGGTACCACGGTATACCGTGAGAACCGGTTTACAGCCCAACACTATACCAAGGCCAAGGCTGTTTGCTGTGACGTGCACATCACGTGACTGGGCTAGTCCAATCAGACGGCCAAACAGCCGTTGTTTTCGTTCGTCATTGGCTAACTCATGGTGACGTCACAGCAAACAGTCGTTGCGCATGGTTTAGTTCAACCTTTCTCAGTGGTATCTGATGGCCACAAACAAATACAAGGAGCGAAAGCAATTTGCTTCTTGGCTTCCACACGAGAAATAATGCGAGCAATAAATAAAGAATAAAAGCCAGGGTCTGCTCCGGTAGCGCAGAAGGTAGGGCGCCCGGCTGGTGAGCGGGGAAGTCTGGGGTTTCACAGTCTGGGCAGTTGTCGTTTCTTTCTTTCTCTTATCTTGTATTCTCACCGTCTTGAAATGCAGGCTGTTTGCGTCGTCAACTCTTTACTGTGTGATTTATTCTTTAATGTAGTTATTACGATTTTAGTAGGAACTTGTGTCTGATCTTGCATCAACAACATGACTTCGTAAGCAGGTACGCTTAAATTGGCACACATTGTTTACATTGCTTAGGCACTCATTAATCCGTTATAACTTGGACGCGTGATCATTAATTCTTTAGACTGAGGTAAATAAGTTATTACCAACCACCTGAATGAAAAGTTACCCCTGTCACCAAGGGATTCCAAGAAAGAGTCCTCTAAATCCTTAAAAGGATTATGACACATATGTTTAGTCTAGACATGGGAATTTAATTGAAGCCTTAAAGGGAAGGAATATGACTATTTACGGTGTTGAAGGCAGTCCCCAAGTAGCACACAACAATCAATATCCTTGCACAACCTAATTTAAATTTTACCGTTTTACCTTTGGTGCAGTAACAAATCGTGCACACCCATTCCATGCAATGAAAGAAACATGGTGTGCAGATTGTTCTGTGCAGCATATAGAGGATTGTAATTATGTCTAGTATATTTTAAAGCGGAGTATACACTAAATTAATTTTGGAGCTGCAGGTCTTAGTAACTTCGGTAACTAAGGCTAATACAGGCTAATGATTACCACATAGAGGTTTCTGCAGCACCCATTATAGTGATGCTTTGACGATTTGCTACAATTATTTGACGTTCACAATAATATATAATCCATCATCTTGTAGATAATTTCGCTGCAAAGGGAAAAAATGTAGAATTTTGTGTAAAATTTTCAATAATTTGTAAGCTTAGGTCACTAAAAATTAGTTAAGTGCTTCTGAGGAGCGTATGCGTGGGTTTTTTTTCTTAGGGCACGAAACGTTTTTATGACATTGTCTAAAACAAAGTACCAATAACGCGCCAGCACTTTCACCAAACATTACCTGGAGCCGATGACCACATGAGCTCTTTGCTCCATTCTCGTGATCGTCTAGAAACGAACCTAAGGATCGTCCAGAGGCGTGTCACAACTAAAGACTTGGATTTAAAAATTGCCTTTTATCAAATGTGCAACTTTGCACGCTGATCCTGGCATAAAAAGATAGATATTGTACTGGACAACAAAATGTAAGCTGCTGGTTTCGTTTTGTGTGGTAAAAAAAAAAAAGCCATCGCCTGCATCTGATAAAACGTAAAAAAAAAAAACACCGCCTGCTCGCATCAGTTTTTTTTAGTACCACTCCCGAGAACCACTTAATTAATTTTTAGCAGCCTTATCATTGGCATGAAAAATGCAGCAATAGAGAATCTGTCCACTCGAAGCTTGTTTCCCGAAGCTCATGGATTGCTGCACCAAATCTGCCAGCAACATGTTTAAGGAATGGGGAAGTTCGTCAGATTCTCCTCTGCTATCAAGAGTGTATCGCATCACGAGTCAAAAGAAATGTAGTGCTCGACTTGATTCCACTAGTTCTGGGGTTCCTTTTAAGTCAACAGAATTATGGCATGTATGCGATTATTCTTTTATCTGCCTTTGTTTTGAACGTCTTAACGGTAGGCTTAGTGGTTCTAGGATGGAAGACTAGCTGGCTATATACATGGCTCGCTTATGCTCATTTCACACTACTAAATTTGTCTCGTGCCAGGGCATGCCAGTCCAGGCTAGCTCATTTCGGATTTCACACTGAAAAATTCTTAGCGGCCGTATTTGCTCCATCTAGTGTCCATTCAGTGATAAAGTACTTATCCCACAACAAAAGGATTGTTAGGGCAGCAGCACGAGCAAGAAGGATCGTTTGTTCTGGCAGAAAAATACGCGAGGATTATCCGCTGGCCCTCTTTGGCGCGTGCTGGCACGCTTTGGCATAGCGGTCAAACTGGCTCTCAAACAAGCGTCCAGTGTGCCGCATGGGCCATGGGAAGGGTTCGCCCATGCGTGCATGTAAAGATCGTCATGATCCTTTGCAGGCCCATACAAGCAAAAGCAGCAGTAAGCCGAATTTAGGCTGGCTTTCAACGGAACGTTATTGGTAGCTTGTGAAGGCTCATCCGAACCCTAATAAAGGCAAGGAATTTGAAGTCAGAATCTATGTAAAGGCGGTTCCCTCTTAGCGTAATATTTGGCTAGCCTGCAAAAGCGCATACTTTCGTTTTTGAACCAGGATTGCCATGCCATACTTCATGAGGAACGAAGGAATCAATAAAAACATTTTCTTTCTCCAAAGACAACTTTTACACTGTTATTTTTTTTTTTGTTGGTTCTGATTAACGTGCTGCGTAGCAAAGTGTTGTTTCTTGTAACCTTTATTCAGTTGGTCTCCTGGTTTCAGTTGGTCGTAGGATATGATTTACACATTCCCCCTTTGTTCGCACCATTGTTTAACCCATAATTTTTGTATTGCGAACTTTCTTTTGTTTTTGAGTGCCTGATTTGCATTTGTTGACAGCTTTGGCCTAGTGACTGATTTTCTTGTTGCAGTTGAAACTCGCTGGTTTCTTGCTAGTGCCTGCCTGACGTCCAGGAATTACACGCCCGTCGATCAATTATTATTTTCGATTTGTCGTCCGCACGTCGAGTTGCTAGGCGTCATATTTGTTCAGGAGCGTCCGTTACCTTGGTGACATAGCAGGCAGGTGCATATCCTCCGGCTCGACAGGGGTTTTCTTTTGTGGTTTGCAGTTGCGTTTCAAGGATTCATCAGAAAGAAGTCACGAAAGGGAGAAGTGCCTTACCAATTGCTGCAATAAGTGAAATTGTTGTTGAAAAAGTTTCAGGAAGTAAGAGCGAATTGCCAAGCTGTTAAAAAAAAAAAACCCTAAAATATGAGGCCAGCCAATCAAAGATGAAAAATGTGAAAGAAATGTAAAATAATGGTGAAAATAGAAATACGAAAGTGTTGGACAAAACGAAACCGAAGAAATTCTTTCCAGTGTTCACCTTCTAAAATGCGCTAAAGGATCGTCCACAAATTATGTAACACTAAACGTAGTTTGAAGATTTTACGTGACGTTAAACTTAAACGAGGAAAAAAAAATCTATTGGCAGTAGTGGTAGGCGAAAAACGCAAAGTGTTGGGCGAATTGTTAATTGAGGGAAATATAATTATAAGATTCTAATTTTAAACGAAAAGACTGCAGCTGAATTATTTTAGTTTAACTTCGACGACTAAATAGAGCAATGTCAAGATTTTCTGTGAAAAAAAAAACCCGTCTCACCTACACACTAAATAATTTCCGGACTTGTTGCTTACAATCTAAATAAAAGCGCAGTTGACCTGTGAAGAGTTTCTTTCGCTGGTATCCAAGCATCTCCAAGAATATAACATATTCTGAGGCGACTAGTTTTAGAAACTAAATGAGCAAACACTCCTTATAGTGTATGGGAATTATAGCGAAAAACAGCGTGAGGCCATCTAGACGCAGAAGTTCATCTAGATTGTCGCATGCTGTTTTTCACTTCAAGTCCCCAGACACTGCGATGGGTGTTTTTTTTTTTTTAATTTTAATTTTATTTACCGTAAATCACATATTAACAGCCCTGGCAAAGCTACGTGCCACCCCTTAAGTCAGAAATCGTGAAATTACCTAGTTACAGCTCCTCTTCCCACCGGGCTATGGTGTTTCACGATTTCTGACCTTAAAGCATTATTTTACATTTTTCTGCTGCTGAAAGCTTTATGCATTCAAGAAAATCAATGTTTTATCAGTAGTAATGTAACAAGAGCGTAGTTTTTTATCGATAAATTTTCTAAACCAAGAGTTACATTCCGAAGCTGAAAAAATACCAAGCGCTTGCGCGAGGTGTTTTTATCAGCTTGGGAATGTAACGAGTGGTTGAGAAAATTTATTGATACATAAACTACGCTCGAGTTATATTTGAAACGAGAATATACCGTCCCCGTAAATATCTGCATTAAAATGAAACTTCAATTTGCATAACACGGCCTGGTTGTATTGTAGTGGTTTCTGGCTTGAGTTTACAATTCCTGTTTGCACGAAATGATGAAAGCGTACAAATTGTTGCCACAAGCACTCACTAGTCCGTTTAGTATCTGTAGGAATGCTATTTTCTACTGTCACCATGAATAACGTAGTTTTGTTTCCCCAACAATTTACCACAAACTTAACCGAAACCGAAAGTAAGTCGCCGTGAAAGCAGACAACTGCCAGAGCGCTTCAAGAAACTGTAAATACGTGTTTTATTTTTAATCAAAGTGTTTTGCATAGATTTAAATAGAATATTCCGTAATAATACTATAAGTTTTACGACAATTGTTATTAATTTATTTTCCACTATTTCCAATTAATTCAAGTACCATATATTATTACGGTACTGGGGTTGCCGCGATCGCCAAGGTTTAGTAGCGGCAGCAGCGGTAGGCCTAACCAGAACAGCGTAAACGGAACGCGCTTCGGCGGAAAGCTGACTTTTGTTTCTATGGTAACCAAAAATTAAACACACATCGCCGAGACGTTAAATAATGTGTCACTTGACTCTCAGGTACGTCGTAACGTTTAGAAATTGGTTTAGACCTACCAAATGCAGTTCTTTAATATTTTCTTTATGCGGCGTAAGCCAGGATACAAAACTAGTCGAACGTTAATTCAAAATGGAGGGATGAGGCTGACAATTTAATCTGATAAAATACTGTGTGGTCGTTTAATCGTTGTTAGGAGGCGTGATTGGCTGGTGGTTGCCGTGTATTGGCTTCCCATTGGTTAATTGTTGTTATAAAATTATGAAGGTATATTCTCCCCATAAAATCATGGTTCTACATGCCGACGAAAATATCAGTTACCTGTAATTTATTAGCATTCGTTCCTCGAATGCAACTCCCCGAAGAACTTATACGCCTAAGCCTTGCCAACTCGGTAGCCTTATACTCAGTGCGCGACACACTCGTCCCATTTATAAGTGACGGAGCCGGACCCTTCCCCATATTTCTTCTTCTCTGCTGCCACGCGTGTGGTTGTGGTCCTTGTTCCAGCAATTCCCTTCGCTTTTGGGCACTTTCGGACTAGCACCCTTCGGATTTTGTACCCTTCGACTACCTTCGTAACACCATTTGGGATTCTTGTCTTCAGCCAGCATTGCCTGTGGCCTGGTCATAACCTTCGGAAGGCAGTATGATTACCCCTTTGTATTTGGGTGGAATATCCACGAATAGTGCGGAGCCTCTGCCTTCGTCTTACACTCCGGCCAACCTACGCGCTGGCTTGGGCAGCCTTCGGGATGTCTCATCTCCATCAGGGCCTGGAATGGCCCTAGATTCCTTCACAGCCTTGGTTTCAGTGTCGCAAACTCCCACCGCCTTTGGATCCCCTGTACCTCCTGTGTCTGGCCTTCGCAATCGCTCACCTGCTATCTCACAGTCAATACCGCGATGAACCTTATGCCCTTCAACTCGTTCTATGCAAGTGCATCTTTTAAAGGGCAGTTATCACCTATTCTGGGCTGCTTTCCCCACACTCGGTGAACATTATGTGCATTACCTCTTTGGCAACATACTAAAGGTGGTACGTCCGTCCTACAACATGCGTCACCTTCGGCCGATTAGCCCTTGTCCAGCTCTACCTGGTCCTTCTGGACTGGACCTTTGGAGTTGCCACACTTCCCTCTCTGCTCTAGTTTCTCTGTGCCTTCAGCTTCGGATCAAGAAAACAAAGAACAGTCGCCTTCGCCCGACTCGTCATCTGTCTCGTAAACTACAAATCCTTCTCCTCCTTCGCACTTATGTGCTCGAACCACATGAGTGTAATAAGGACAAACTCGTCCTACGAAACTCCGGCTTTCATTCCATTAGACACTAGCCCATGTTTACACGTGGTTTCTTCAAGTTAGGGGATAGCCCTTCGCAGCAAGCCTTACTCTGGTCAGCAAGGCTACCTTGCCACACTCTTCTCCTCCGACTTGGCCAGGTTCAGACCCACCCATCAGAGTGGAACCGTCGTTCGACTCAATGTTTTCTATAGAAATATCCGCCGAACCACCTCCGATTTCTCAGGCTGCTTCGATCATCAAATACACAAGCTGTAGATCTGGCATTACTAGCCTTCCCGGATCTTTATCTACCTTTTGGCTTCTCAACCCTCTGGCTCCTTCGGATGTTTTACAGGTATCCTCTCGATCACTCCGCTGACAATACGGCTTCATCTTGTACCTGTAACAGGATTCTCTGATGTTGCACAATAACCACGTGTTGTACCAGCCAGTATCCTGTATTTCCTCCCTAGATGGTGGGGAAAGTGGGGGGCGCCCCCAACGATCCACCAAGTCCCTACTTCAATCCGCCAACATAAAGACTTCACCCTTTTGGATCATTCAGACTTTCGCTCCCAGAATTGTTGTCTAGCTCCTTTGGTTATGGCAGTAATCCTTCGCCTGTTTCTTCTCTATAGGACATACCATAGATACTAGCTGTAACTGTACTTAATCTACGATCAAAGAGGCTCTATTACTGCTAGCTGTTGGTGTAAACAACCTTTGCGACCACGCAATCCCCGTTATATCTCTTAGTCTTCAGCACCAGCACCTCTTTTACGTCTCTATTCCTCGAAATTCCCTTTGACAAGTCACTCCTTCGGCTTCATCTGACCATACTTAACGCTGAGGAAACTCCGACTGTGCCTGACGTCCCCGATTTCAACAACTACGCTAAAACTATATGGGCCTCAGCATTAGTGCCGCTTCTTGCTACCATATTCAACACCTACTCGATCTTGACAGTTCGACGACACAGCGCACTTTGTCCCTGTATATCTCGGGATTATTCACCTTTCTGATAATGTACCAAACAATTACCTTGCGATTTGTGCAGAGCAAAGGCTAAGGTAGTTGCCGTAGGCTACCGAGTACTCCCCTATGGTGAATTCACAAAATAAGAAAATTCGCCGTTTACTACTCAGCTTCGGTCTCGGAACCGTCTCTATGGGAACCATTTCCTGTATCACAGTAATAATGACTTACTATACGTCATAAACAGCTACAGAAGAGGGAAAGAGGAAACTGCAGTACTAAGACTTATTCCCCCTTATCACTTTCGATTTTTCTTGCCGTCTAATACTACTTTTCCTTCATGGAAAGACTTCTTCCTCCGAAAGAAAATAAAAAAAATAAACTGCAATTCTCGCTGCATTCGCAAACGTTCCTAGTTGCGAGTGGAATCTTCTTTGCCTCTTATAAACAATTCTTGCAAGGATCTTCCCATGAATACGGTTCCCCCACACATCCTTTCATAAGCTTTTGTGTGTGGTAGTGGTACAGTTCATAACGACTCGGGTCGTTTTTCTTATGCGCATTTCACAATTCATACTCCATGTTTTCGTATATTACTCCATGGATACTTCCATTTTTTCCAGTGTTTACTGGCTTCTTCAATTATTAGATGAATAATGTTACAGCAAAAAAAAAAAAACAATAAGAAAAGAAATTTGGAAATCGAACAAAATGACATTCGAATTTCGAATTACTTAACCGCTTTGGTTGTAATATTTTCCACTATCCAAACAAACAAATCCCCTGTGCACTATAATCTTTCAAAGGACTTCGATAAATCCACATACTCTTGGAGCTTCACATAATACTATAGAACGATACTTAGCTGGAACAAGATTCAAGATTTTTTCACCGCCACTTGTCTTTTATGCATCGCAAGTTTTCCAAAAAAAAAGGAAAAAGAAGAAAATAAGAACAACAACCGCAGCAGCAAAGGCATTACTTTCTTCTCCAGGATGGACGCTTCAAGATGAACAATCACCCACATCATAAGAAAAGGTAATTCGGTTGGTGTATCCTTTGGTTTAGGCCGTATTCACCTTTTACCCGTGAACCTGTAAGCTTCTCTGCATGGCCTTCACTGCATTTGCTTCTTCTGCGATTCTCCACCTCTCTACATCTACAACATCTGCATGTTGATAGAATCATTATCAGGCGTGAAAGCCTTCCTCTCGTTTCTGCTGATTTCCTCGTTTTACCTTCCTCATATTAGCTGATTTCCTCATTTTTTAGCTTTGCAAGCCTCCTAAAAATGCATTAAAGACCCTGAAACTGTACAAATGTGGTGGCTTTCCTCTATTTCCTCGTTTTCAACCTAGAGCTACTTTCATGCTTGCATTATAACGATAGAATGGAAAAGGGCACTACCATTATGTTTAAAAAAAAAAACCTTTTGCTTAGGGGATCCCCTTTCACCACCTGAAGAACATATTAAGCTTTCATCCCCTAGAAGGTGGAAACTTCCCTTCCCTTCAGGTTCACTGGGTCATGGACTTGGCGGCGCCAGCTCGCAGCTTCATGGTACTCGTCATGGTGATCCCGCCGCCGTAAGTGACGAGGTCTACTGCAAATCTGCAATGCTAATAAATTGCAGGTAATGTATATTTTCGTTGGCCTATAGAAACATCAATTTTCCAGTGGCACCTGGTTGAAATTGGTTTCTATTGCCTAACCGATAATATACATTACCTGTACCCTTACCCTGCCTCCCCTCGCTACGTCCACCAATACAACTGAGAGATGCGAAAGATGGGGAATGGTCCGTGTCCGTCAATTATATATGGAAGGGGTGCATCGCGCATGCGCACTGATCATAAGGCTACCGAGCTGGCAAGGCTTAGGCCTCTAAGTTCGTCTCTGGGGAGTTACATTCGAGGAAGGAATGCTAATAAATTGCAGGTAATTTATATTTTCGGTTAGGCAATAGAAACCAATTTCAACCCGGTGCCTCTGGTAAATTTGTTTTTTTCTGCTTAATACATAAGATAAACTAAATAAACTACTAAAGTCATAAATTTAAATTTCTGGGCCAGTGAAAATTAAGGCATTGCGTTAGTGCTAGACCGAACTCGGATCAGTACGTGACTGATGCCGATTTGGATTATGAATTATAATTTGGTTACGTCCCACCCCTTTTTTTTACCGAATTAATTTTAACAACTCGTGGGCGTTTAATAGACGATTTACGGTATTTTTTTTAGTGTATCTTCGTGTTGAAGCTACTAAAAATCTCGAATGGATGATAAAAGCATCCTAGTGACAGGATGTTAAATGATTGGGGGGGGGGGGGGCGTCCAATGTGGGACATCACGAATGACAAGAATATTTCAAGAGCATCCACTTTTGTTATTTGAACGAAAATGAAATGCAAGACAAACCATTGTAGATGTAAGGAAACAAAAGGGAAACGAAAAACGGTAATACGGCTAAAGTATCAGTCTCGTATAAAAAAAGATTTTTTTAGTTTTTTTTATAACGGCGTGATTTTGCATCCTTGTTTAATTACCCACCCCTACTTAAATCGTCAACTAATCGATAGCCTCTTTCTCTTGTTGGGATAGATTGGCGACATGGTCGTGCTTTTGTTGGCCAAAACGAAAGAAAAAAAAATAACAACGGCCTTGAATAGAGGGATCAATGAAGATTTGTGGGTGGGATAAAAAGGGTGGTGTGGGTTGAGTGCGTGGGCGCTGGACCAGCTAGAGGCACTGATTGGTTTTGCTCACCCATTCGTAGCACGTTGACAGCAAATAGCTATCTCCCCTAGGAGTAGTCTGGCTCTCGGATTCTAACGCCATCAATCATACGCACCTCAATCTGAACGATGGGGTGGCAAATTTAAAGCTGCCGTAGAAAAGAAAAAGAAAACAAAACGCTAATAGTTAAATCCTAGTTAGCCGATATCGCTTGCCCGATTTAGCATTGTGTCTGGTGATTGTTGACCAGTGCAGTTCGATTCGCTCGCGCTATTAGATTTGTATCCGGTAATTGTAGGCCAGTGTAGTCCTTTGTCGTTTTGACTTCGGATCAATTAAACCTTTCTACTTCGTAAGGCATACCTTTGGCATACCAAGTTGGTCTTCTGTACTTCGTGCAAATGCACTGATTTTCGCTCGCTCATTCAGTGCAAGCCCGCTGTTGGAAGTTGGTTTGTCTGCACAAAATTTTCTTCATGTCTTGAATGTCCTTGAATCATGATCCTCAAGTGCTCTTGTAGGCTTGTTTGCTGACCTTATTGGCTCCATAACCCCTCCCACCGACTTGGCCATAATTACAAAGCAAAGTTAAATGCAGGGCTCCCAGTCCTCCTATAATTCCTATATTTTTTATATTTTCGTGTTCAACTAAAACATTGCCCTGTTTGTGATGCGTTTCCTTGCTAAACTAATTAATTAGATCATAAAAGAAGATCATCGTTCTTCCTCTTGTGTGGCATGCTATGAACACGAAATATAAATTGGTCGAGCGGCCAAATAGGGGCCAAGTAAAACAAACGACCGTGTTATGCACTCAAAAATGATTTTATGTTCTTATTGTATATTATAGTAAAATGTTGTTGTCCTGCAATACAATAGGAAACTCTCCCATTGCATCCAAGCTAATAATTATGATAAATGTCCTAAAATTTTGTTTGCTATTCCTATAAAGCTCCTATTTTTTAACAAACAATTCCTATATTTCTTACTTTTTATCCATTGAAGTTGGCTGGGAGCCCCGGAAATGTTTTAAAGCACAACACTTATTTGGTATTCAGGTAGGTGTTTTAAAAGGCAACGCCTATCGGTGTTTTGAAAAACACAACGTCTATTGTAGGTGTTGTGAAACGCAATGTGTTGTGATAACAACGTGTTGTAAAAAAGGAGACAAATAGGCGTTGTAGTAGACGACATAAATCAACGACCGTTTTTGCAGTGCAGGCTGTTATTAAATGCCGAATGACGACTAGGTTTGTTTTAGTCAGTTGCCTGCCGTCTACGAACAACTCCAAAACTAAAATTCTGTGGTCTTATTCCTCCAGTCACATCCATGTCGTAGTCGCAAATTAATACGCCCAAAATAGCTGAAGGAAAATAACCCGTATGCATTTCATTAAGTGATGAATGGGGTTTGGGACAAAAAGGATCGTCTCCAGGGATATGTCATAAAGGATTGGATTATCCTATATGGCAGGAAGGAAGACTGTAGGTGCTTTAGAGGAAGACGAGAAGGGAAAGAAGAGGAGGAAAAAAAAACGAGCGAGCATTAACTTTCACCTCCCGTTCCGAGATTCT
>JAHWFP010134524.1:0-12047 GCA_023313725.1 Lithobius niger | reverse complement strand
CGCCCCTGTCAAATAAAAAAAAAACCTAACCAATCACAAGAGATTCTCCCTTTCTAGATTTATTAGAGGCCATGGCCATGGCCGCAAGCCCCTTCCAATTCAAAAGTACAACTCAGTGCACTAATACATAACCAACTTACCATACCAATCAAATCAACCAAACCTTCAACCAAACCTTCAACCCTTCATTCATTCATTCATTCATTCATTTATTTCCGAAGCCTTGGTCCGGGACCGTACGCTCCGTAAATAAGTAAAGTAACTACAATTACAAATATTACAACTATTTCAGACTAACAACCCTTACAACTACCGGTAACAATCCACACAACAACCTGGCTTCGTTCATCATGTGTAACGAATACCTTCTGCTCCATCGCTCCTACTACACTCACTGAACGTCATCCTAACTGCACGTCATTCTCACACATGAACCACTGCGACGAATCGTGCTCATGTAAACTTCGAAAGGTGCCGATGGAGACCACTTAAGCAAATACTACACCGCGATCCCTGTTACCTTACAAAACCTGGCGACACACTGCAACCGCTGCAATGTGTGTGCTGAATGATGTTACAGGGGCACAAAAACGGTCATGCACCAGACAAACTGTAATGAAGTGCTCTGGTGTGATGGGACACGGGACATAGAAGGGACATGACCCACCCAAACCGAAATTGGTGACCGCGGAGGAGCGAATGGCCCGTTCGCAATCTTGACAAAGTCCTCGCATCAGCGAAACTCAACTTATTCAACACCGTGCGAGTGCTGCAAACCGGTTGAATCCGAAAAAGCGCCCTCCCCTTGTCCAACGTCGCCCACTCGTCCTGCCACTGCTGGAGAAGCCACTGACGAAGCAGTGGATGCCTGGACACTACGGACACAACCTGTGCAACAGGGGGTGCATTAAGAGTGGCCGCCTCACGCGCCAGTCTACTGGCGAACTCATTCCCCACAATTCGACTGTGCCCACGAGCCCACCGTAGAGCAACGGACCCACGCCTCATTGCATCCCAGAACTTCAACCCAATGGTAGAAGCCACCGGGTCAGTCACAACAAGGCTGCGAAACGCGCCCTTGCAGACATTTCACATTGGCTAGAGAGTCAGTCACGACGGCTAAAGATGGCAGCTCCAAATCCAGTGCCATATCTAGCGCCACGGAGATGGCAGCCATCTTGCACATCGTGCTCGGAGTCACAGCGCTCATGCTCCTTCTAAAAACCACTTTCAGCAACGGTACATAAACACCGATCCCTCCCTGGTGGGTCGCAAGAGCAAACGACGCATCACAATACACCTCGCACTCTACATAAGTGTGCTCGAGGATGTGCAGCACTTCAGGGCACCAGACCCACGGGTAGTGTGGGGTGACCCACCCTACGTGCAGGCAGCAACCTGAGACGCAGAGCAGGGTGGACTACCCTGCGGGAGACGCCACTCTCTGTGGACCTTCGCAGACCAACACCCGTTGACTCTAGTGACGAACCTCCGCTTGCCCAGAAGTGCAAGGATCACAGCCCGGCGAAATGGTCTCACACCTATTTTCTCCATGGCCATACCTACCCACGCAATTGAGACTGTCGTACGCGGCCTTGATGTCTAAAAAGACCGCTACGACCATGTCTCCACGCAACCACGCCTCACGAACACTCGTCAGGAGATACAGAATGGCATCCTGCGCATTCCTGTTGGGCCTATACCCGAATTGCACAAGTGCTAAACAATTGAAGTACTCTAGGTGCCATTCTAGTCTGTGCAAACACGAGAGAAGACCAATCAGCCGGTAGTTGACTATACTCGACTTGTCACTGCCTGATTTGTGCACAGGCACCAAGACAGTGAACATCCACGCCTCAGGAACGCTGCCACCCTCTAAAATATCTTGCAGTAACTGCAAAAGGCCGCCACGAGCCGCCAATGACAGCTCCCCTAGCTGCTGCTATGTCATGCCATGAATGCCGAGTGTACTGCCACCTTTGCACTTCGCCAAGGCAGCATCGAACTCCCGTTGGTGCCAATGTTCATCGCCGACATTCGAGTGCGGGACATTCCGGCCGCGTATCGGTGGGACGTCTGTCGGCAGAGCATACACACTCGAGAAGCGCTCATTAAATGCGTCCGCCATCTCTTCACCCCTCAGCACAGAACGGGAGGTGGCAGGCGTATGCGTGTCATAAACCCACGTGACATTAACCTTGATGTTGCAGCTCACGCCACGCATGCGTTACAGTGACGGCGCTACCAACTTTGGAGCACAACCGATCCCCATATGCCTGCTCTTCACTACATATTATGAATTCAGATTCCACGGCAGTGGCCCGATAAGCTAGCCAGTGTTCCTCGCACAGGTGACGTTTCCATTGACGGTGAGCCTTGTGCCTGTCACGGACTGCAATCCTGCAGGCACGAGTCCACCAAACAGGACTTCGAGATGACGAGGTTGCTCTCTCGTCACCCAACCCCCTCCGCTGGTACAGATTCTGCGACATCCAACTTACCACAGTCATCCAACTTACCACAGTCAACAAACTCGCCGGCTGCGCAGGAGTACTGCGCAGCGGGCGCAACAGGACCGGAAAATGATCGCTCTCATGTTGATCATCTGACACTTCAGCACAAAGAGCTGACGCCAAACCCGGCGTGTACAGAAAAAAATCGAGGACTGATTCTTGTATAGAACCCCCTTGCCACCTGACAAAGGACGGCGAACCATCATGCAGTACACTAAGTTCATTCTTTTCTAGTGCCGCCGCCAACCGGCGCCCACAAGCATCAACACGGACAGCATCCAGTCAAAATGGTGCACATTAAAATCTCCTCTGATGATGGTTGGTGGTCTAAATTGGCGGAACCAGGAGTCCCATTCCATAACTGTGGGTTGCCGGTGGCGTGTAAAAAGACCAATGTCACCAACTGCAACACCTGCCCTACTTTAATGTCACATGCATCTATTCCTGGACCTTCGCACTGCATCACCACCCAAAAATATGGAACGGATCACTTCACATATATTTATTGAGAGGCGTGGCCCAAAGCCGTACGCCTTGCTTCACCACTTCATTTTACCCTTCAACAGTCAATTTTTTAGCAAAGACATAACACGTGCACGAAGAATGGATCTGCAGTTTGCTGAGTGGCATTGTTCCCTAATTACAATGGGTAAAACAATCAAAATGATCGTCCAGGGACCCGTAACTCCGGAATGGATCGACCAATCGAAAAGGATGAAGAGGATGAAGCCCAGCGTAATTTCTGGCTTAGATCATGTTTCAGATTTTAGGTAGGTGCAGTAGTTTTTTCTGAAACCATGTCACACAAGAAGAAGAACAACAACAAGTAGTGAACAGTTTTCAAATTTACGTGTGGCTTCTACTTTTACTCTAACACGGAATTGCATAAAAGTTGGTACAGATATAGCTTCCATACCTATCTACTATCTGGCCAAGTTTAGTCGAAATATATTGAATAGGATCGCAGAAATTAATAGTTTTAGTTCTGCTGGAGAGAGGGCTTCAAATTACAACTGCTGCCTTGTCAAAGGCGAGTTGAAATCAACAGTTGACGACTTGGAATTTAGCCTTACTCGCCAAAACGGCGACTAGCTACAAAGGAACCGTATAAGTTACAGACAAACGGTTTGCAGCGTTATGCTCAGATTTATAAGGGCTATATAACTGGATTTTCTGCATTAATACTGGAGTTTAAGAAAATTTGCATAATTTTGTTAACGTAAAAATTAAAGAAACTTTTCATCATACAAGACGTATGTGGCGAGTAGAAATTGTGATATGGAGAGTGCTTTGTTAAGGTTTACTGGCCAAGTGGCGACTGCTACTAGACTGACATTCGAAAGGGTTGCTCAAGACATGACACCAGCGTGATGATTTTTTTTGCGTGCGATAGTAATGCCCAACAGCAACATTTCCACACCCTGCCCATGAGGAATTCGAAAATATGGTTTTTACACTCCAACCTATTGGCTATGGGTGACGATTGGCTGTCTAGCAATTGACAGCCAGTATAGGAATTCCGGAAAACTACAAAGCCATCGAATTGCTTTTGCACTCCGTATACCATTTCAAGGCAAAATATATACGTGGGAGGAAAATCGACAAACGTGGGTGTGTTTGTTGGGACACAGTTGCGTCGCGTCGACATGAACTTGGTTCGTGGGCGTAATGCAAGCAGTCCTTTGTTGACCGTCCAAGCACTCCAACCCAATTATTTATCCCCTCTCTGCCCACTCCCTGCTTTGACCTGTCTCTCCGAACTGTCATTCACTGTGGCCATTTCAACGTCAAAGCGCCGTGTAATTACCGCCTTGTTTGAGTCAGCATATTTAGCCATTATCTAGGGCATGGCAAATGCAATATCCTGATTCATGGAATAACTCCTACTAGGGACACTCACCCACTCAACTGAAAGATGTGTCTTGTCAGCACGCCACGGTTTGCTGAATTAAAAGATTTTAGCTACAACACTGCATGGGATTTACGCGATGTTTATTGTGGAGAAGTTCTCAACAGTGTATCTAATTATGCGAACAGCAGAACTGGCTCGCCCCTCCCTTCTACCACCCAATAAACGTGTTCATAGCAAGCCATATCGGAAAATTTCAAAGAATATATGAGTTAAAAGGCGTAAAGTCACTGACAGTCACTGACTCGGCAGTCTTAGGGCGCGTTAATGGGGAAAAGACAACGCCTAAGCGGACGCCGATAGCTTAAGCGGTAGAGAAAAACAAGCGAATCGCCCAGCCGTGTGCTGGCTGTTGTATCCACGGCCCGCGAGCTCTAAATCGCTTCTATGTTTATGGCGTTTTGAGCGGAAGCTTAAAGGGAAACGCGATGCTCAATCGACAGTATACGACGTTATGCGAATCAGATATTGTGGCGCAAGCATCACAATAGTATAACAGCACGAGAAGCTTGGCGGTTGTTGTATTAGAACAAACATGTGCCATTTTCCTATCCCAGAATGCAATTCAACAGACCTGGTGCCGGCGGCCCGCTAAGCGGTGCGCGGCTTTTTTCCAATCCAAACAGATCGGGGGATCGCGCGCGGGACGACCAACTGGCTCGTGCCTTACCGCGTGAACCTTTGACGTAAACAAACAAGCTGACGCGGACAGGCAGCAAAATTCCTTTCAAACGCCGCGCTACGCGTCCGCACTAGGCGTTGCGCGCGGCTTAAAAACGTAGCCTAAATACCCCTTTTGCTCTTTTTGGGGGAAAATATGACCCCGTCTTGTTTTTTTTTTACCTTATAAATGCTGGTGCTGCAGCAAAAGGAAAGGCCTAAAGACGCAAAAAGGACAAGAAGAAAACCAGGCAAAGGTTAGATAAAGGCATAAAAGGGTAAAAGAGACAGTGACAAACAAAAAATGAGCCCAAAAAAGAGCCTTACGAGCCAAACAAAAAAGTTCCCAGAAAAAATTAGTTGAGCTTGCCCTTTTACTAGAACTTGCCCCTGCCGTTTCGGAAGGCTGTGCACGCTACTGCATTTGGCTATTACGCTGCATGAAGTGAACCAAGCATTGAGTGAGTTATTTTTTCTACGTTGTAGTATAGAAACAGTTCATTTAACTTTTTTTTTTTTAAACGCTCGCCCGACGAATGAGCAAATCCCCCCAACAGCAGTATAAATATGATTAGTTTGCGGGTCTGGTTCATAAATCCGTTAGTGTGCCACTGACAGACATGAAACCCTCACAGGTACATCCAAAAACTAGTTTAATTTTCAGCCGCATGCAGGTTATCGGCCTTGTTCACAAGTAAAGCGAATACAACCAATTAAAAATGCGAGCACCCCAAACAGTGGTGGCAGGCCTCTCTGTTTGCAGTGCTCGCATTGTTAAGTCTTGTGTTTTACTTGTGAACAAGGCTGATAACCATGGCTGAAAATTAATCGAGTTTTTGGATATACTGCGGGGTTTCACGTCCGTCAGTGGCACGCATACGAAATAAATCCCCCAATACAGATGAATGGTTGCTTAATTGCATTGTATTTCATTGCAAGTATCCGCCCTAAAGTCGTTGAAATTTTTCGATTTTGTTTCAATAAATCATAGCGCAGCAAGAATTAGTTTGTTAATTTGTCTAGGAGGAGGGGGGGGGGGATGGAAGTAAAGTGATTTCCGTATCACTGCACACGTGTATAGTAAAATATGCTACAAAAATATGTTTTACAAAGATGTTTGGTGACAATTTGTATACAGAAGAAGGTGGCCCAGTAGCAGGGTAGAGTAGTGACGCGTTTTGAAAACATGGAGTAAAAATAATACCCGCTTCCATCAACGGCACCAGAAGGCAGCACTTGTCAGGTTCTAGTAGGAGGCGAAACTTGAAATAAAAATGGCGGCATGGTAACCACGGCGAGAGCGACAATACTTCGGAAATTGACGAAACATTCGTGCGTTGGCAACATCCGAAGTTGAAGAACTTATTCTGTATTCGATTCAATCCGCATTCAGTTCGTTACAAGAAACGTGTACCACGGAAAAAGCTTAAGTCTAAGCGGCCACTAAGCACGCTTCTCGAAACAGAAAACTATGCGTTATACTTAGCGCCACTCGTTACTACAACCATTTTAAAATTGAATGTTGGATTAAAAAAAAGTAAAACTTGATCAGACAGTTATCATCTATCTCAAAATTATTTTAATGTCCTAATCTGAGCTATGATAGTTTTTAAGTGATTAATTTCGTATTCTTATCGTGATCAATTTGATTTAGTGAAGCTAAATAGCTTCGATCCCCATGATGCTTTGCACTTCCTATTACTTGACGACAGCTCCCTCTGGCGGTAAATCGTTGAAAGCAGGTACTAGTTTCATCCAAATCTTTAGGGTTGTCAGAAAAACAGTGGCTCTAACTATATATTCTACCCTGCCCGGCAGACAGACGAAATCTTGAAACGAACCGACGCACTACAACATGCCTATAACGTCAAAACTGCTTCAATCTTGAACGGCTGATGTGTTCATTGACCGATTTTGTAGTCTTTGGTAAACCATCCTGCATTGTGTGGCGTCCATGAGCAACCAGTTTGTTTTCTCCTTCAATCGTCATGCTAAATTAAGCTGCTAATACTTTCTATTTTTATTTGTGTCGTTTTAGTAAAGAATCGTCTTACCAATCACGTATTTTCTGGAAATTTGGTACGTACTTGGTTCACCTGACTAACTATGGGTCACCAGTCATGTCGGGTCACTGGGTCATGCCGCGGATCACCAGGTCAAATCGGATCACCGAATAATGTCGGGCCGTGTGTTTGAGCAATCTGGGGTGACCAGCTTACTCAGTTCCTACTGTTAAGATTCCTGCTGTCAACTTTGCAGATGCCATGCCTATTTTACGTTTTTTTTTTACCCTTGAATAATGGGACCTATGACATTCCGTCCCGCAATGTAAATCGCCAGTGGTTTTATTATCTCGTTCAGTGTCCCTAGTGTTTTTAAATGTTTTGACTTATTCACGCTCGTTTTACTCTATTTCGACATTCTACCAGTTCCAACGTCAACGAAGCAAGGAGCTCTGAATTATACGAAGTCTCTCACCTGTTAACTCTGGACGATCATGCGTTACTTCCCAAAGAGCCTTGCTATCCGGATCTGTTGATCCGTTTGTCTTCTCTCTAAAACCAAACGAATATTTATTGTATTGTTCAATATCAATTGTACTGTACAATTCCTTATATTCTAACCACGGAACCAACCAACCAACCAACGGTTCAGTTGTTAGGTTTACGGTTTAAGATTAAGCTTAGAGTTGAGTGTATGACTAATAGGTCCTTAGACTCACGTAAATTAAAAGTCAATTCAATTCTATCCACGAGCACACCGTGCCCACAACGATGTATACCATAACGCCCAGTTAACAATACCTTGGCAACCCCACTCCAAAACTGACATTCCAACAAGTTTACTTTGCAGGTTAGAATAATAAAATGTTCCTTGTCTTCAGTTTGCTGCTTGTGGGCTTTTACTCAATCAGGGAGTAAACATTTTATTATTGCAACTGACATTCCATTACCAGCTGTCAAGCGAGTAAGTTGTTTTTCGTTAATTACAGTTAGAAATTATGCCTCCCTTTTCCTTCACCAACCCTATTTAAGTCAGCATGCCCCAAAACTCATTTACCTTTATCCTCATCCAACTAATTATTTATATAGCAAATTAGGCAGTGGCAGGCGAGTCTCTAACATCTAAATCCTGAACAATAAACACCCATAGCCCTACTACTATTTTGTAATTCTTTCATAATTCCGACCGTAATCCAGCCCCAGACGCTATAGAGCAGCGTCAAGTGACGTCATATTGGCTACTAGCATTTGGAGGTAATAGCTACAAGGTGCACTAGATTAAAATGTAACGGAAAACAACGGCACTTCTAGTCAAGACAGTGCTTTGAGAGCGGTTTTCTTAGGCTTAAAAGAACGTTGTTTTCTCCAACAACAAAAATTGTGCGTTATAGGCTTAAGAAATCCTGTCTAATAGCATTGGCTTCAATAAGACGATCTTCCTTTCTCCCTCCAGTGCTCCTTGCAGCTAACCCAGTTACTGGCTCCACCATAGAGTTATACACAATAATACTACGTCGTGTCACTGCCCAATACAAACTGTCTGCATCAATATAAAGTTGAAATGGAAAATAAGCTACAAGTGAAAATCATACACGAGAAATACCGTTGTACAGTAAGCCACCTTTATGCACCTACGTCTCAGGGAGCGTTTATGCAGCGATTCGCCTTTGCATTCACGCAGCTTAAATTTAATCGCGATGGCAAATGTGTCGTTGCCGTGGTGACAACGTTTCCTGGATTAGCTAAATCCGACATCGTTTGAGAAAATACTTGCAGTCTTATAATCCGTGCCAATAAGATAAAGAATTCCTTATGACGAAACAATTTTCTCAATCGCCTCTAAACTCAATTAGGTATTGACTCGTTTCGTTGTGAGCTGGTGGAGCTAAAACAGCCGCCATGTTGGAATTTCAGATGATTTCTATCTACCATCTAGCAGCGAGAATGCAAAGGCGACTTGAATAAACGCGCCCTTATTCGAGTGATGTGACCCGAATTCGAACCGGCGAACCAGTCCATCACGAGATCAGTACCGTACCGCCTTTACCAATACGGCCACTTGTCCATTGAAACGAACATGCGTAAAGGCGGCTTATCTCTAGTTTCTGATTTTCGCTGATGGCTTATTTCCAATTTGCCTTTATATTATTTACAGCGAATAATGTCTCTTTATTGGCCAGCATTAAAGACTGGCCTTGTGAGAACACAGAATACACTAATCTGAGAAAGAAAGAAAAGACAAATGTCCTGACTGCGACTCGAATCTAGGACTTCCGTTTACTTTCTAGTCGCTCTAGCTACTGCGAGCTTTAGTGCTACTCAAAAATGGAAATACTAGGGAGGATGGTTCAATCCAGAGCTCCAGTAGTATTGTTTTTCCAAGAATATACTGATTCGCACCGTGGTGTGACGTCATATTCACCACTTCCGCCTAAGTAGCCCGAACAGCCAATCAGATTGCTGCAAGAAAGCACGTGACTAATGGATTTGCGCACAACGAAGTTTAAGAAATAAAACCTTTCTGTTAACATTCGTTAGACGTTGTCACAATAAAACAACGAATTCATAAAAAAAAGACCGACGAGAAAAAGCATTTAATTTAGTAAAAAAAAAGAAAGCCGCGTCATGACAGGCGGAGTGAATATGACGTCACTTCCTCCAGCATGGCCGTGTCCTTCGTTTAATTCTTAGCCTGAACCGGAAGGAAGTTTGTAATATGAAAATGGCCTATTGGTGCTTCTTGTCCTATCTAAATTATCGTTTTCCTTTGGCGCTGCTCAACTTTTTTAGTGGTGTCCTAAAAGCCACAATGGTTTATTCTTTTTTTTTTTCCAGTTCCAAGTCCGGTGGAGGCTCGAGAGAAAACCACATGTTGTGACAGAGAAAACATAATGTCACTTGAAACGTAGTTAGCACGTATAATTTGTTAGCCCTAGTTACTTATTACTCTAAACCATAACATATAAAACAAGCGGCTACCTAGTCGCAACCGGTCTTCTGTGCACTTCCACCACTTCCTATGTATGTTGAGGCACACACCTCTATCACGCACTGAAGAGCGATCTCTGTTATATAATATAAAAGCAGTAACCATAAAAAATGCCGGTTAAAAATGTGCTAGCTTTTATGACAATTTTATATTTTATATGTAATTGTCAGCTTTTGGGCCTATTTTTACCTACCGATTTAATTTCGTAAGTAGCAGCAACACGGTACGCCTCCCGGCACACAGCTACAGTGTTCGGCGAACGCCACGTGGTAGCGAGCAAAGTTACGGGAGAGACGCAATGGAGAGACGTCACAATATAGTGTTGTTGACGAAGCCAGCATCGAGACGTAGCAACTTGACGTTGCCGCTGTAACGTGATTTTAGGCCTAATATTATTTACCTGATGTTTTAATTTCGTAAGTAGCAGATAACGGAGAATAATATTTGATTCGAGAGTAGGGTCCTATTCATCCATGCAGCAGGGCGACGAGACTATTTTAAATGTATGTCGTTAACGAAATTCTTTTGTTTTAAAAACTCCAAAATACAAGTATTACCTGGTTGATTTTGGTTTCTATTGACTGTTGAAATATTACCTTTTTTATAGCATTCTCCTTCTCAAAATGCTGTTCAATCCAGGTGGAAGGAAAGGATTAAAGACGAGATCTAGACACACGCTAGTGTGTCGCCGCCAAGTAACAGTAGATCATCCCATTGTAGACATTCGATTGTTAAAAATTGATTGTTAATGATAAAAAGGCGGCTCACTAG
The DNA here is from genome assembly GCA_023313725.1 of Lithobius niger. Lineage (NCBI taxonomy): Eukaryota > Metazoa > Arthropoda > Chilopoda > Lithobiomorpha > Lithobiidae > Lithobius > Lithobius niger. The sequence goes on along the minus strand of JAHWFP010134524.1, from coordinate 1,202 downwards.
TAGACATGTGTCTGTTAACTGTAAGCAACTGAAAGCATATTTTGGCATGTTGAGGATAAATCCCAATGCGACAGAAATGTTTCAAATTGTGGAAAATGTAAGGGGAAGGGTCAGAGATTAAGAAAAACTAAAATTTAAAGGATGAGTGTCCACCAATCATAGAGAAAAACATGCGTCAATAACGTTGTTTTTATGTTACTGTCTAGTTAGCTAGCTAGCTGACTAGCTAATAAGATTTTTCCCATGTTAAATTCCATAGACTTTTTGCTCATGGCTAGCGCAAAATTGCGAAGGCCTACGTACCTGAATTTTTGCACACGGATGCTTGGCGATCTGAGGAGGTCCTTTTGTTGGTATGGGGGTTGTAGGGGTCAGGACAAATGCGTGGGAGGGTTTTGAAATTTGCCACCGGCGAGTTTAAATTTCGTTTCTTTTCCAAGTTGCAACCAAAGATTTTAAGCAACAATGGCTTGAACAATCAAGACTGGTACTTAGATTTATTGGAAAAGCCTGGACGAACTAAAAACTTAACTGTAACAAAGGACAAAATAAAGAAACATTAACGTTGCCGTGGATTGCGTAAGAATAAAGGGATGCACGTTATATGATGGTTACGCAACAATACGAGCATACACGAGCTAATGGTTTTTTTTTGTTAATAACCCCCCAAAAAATGCTTCGCGTTCTGTTGTTTTAGTAACAGCTACCTTCGGGGGTTTCTGCATGACTAAATGTGAACTAAATTTTGAAAAATTAAGGGGAAGTTGCAGGGATAAACAAAACAACTGAAGGGGATGCGCTGATTGAGTGAGTGAAGCGAACGAAATCAGAGATTGTTAGTCAGTGTGTGCAAAAATGAGATTGAAGCATCCTAAACAGACGGTGTAACCTTATGTACGTCCACAGTCCTATGAAAGTTGTGATATCCACCCAAAACCAAAACTGGTAGAAAAACCCGCCAAGTTACCAAAAACGGTCGGCCTTTGAAGGTAGTGATATCATTCTACCAGGGAAAGGCCGCCAAGGTTAATCATATTAGCCAAGTTAATCGCACCGAATAATACTTTGGACGTTAAATGAAAACTTGAAGATTGCTACCGCTAGTAGCAATCTTCTAGTTTTCATTTAACTTTCGAACTATTAGTAGATAGACCAACCTTCAAAGACCAACCGTTTTTGGAAACTTGGCGGGTTTTTCTACC
>JAHWFP010134522.1:2935-13364 GCA_023313725.1 Lithobius niger | reverse complement strand
AACTTGGCGGGTTTTTTCTACCAGTTTTGGTTTTGGGTGGATAAAATATATCATGCTTTGTCAAAATTAATGATCAACTTCAGTACCGTAGCTCTGCTAAAAGCATTGCATTGTCTAAGCTGAATAGATCTGTTTAGACAATTATCTTAAACTATACACATTTACTGGCAGAGGTTAATTGAGAACTGAAAAAAATCGTGGTTTTTTTTAAAGTGAGGGCCTGATTGTTATGTATGCATTTTGTTGCAACAAATGTTTGTCTAACTTTTGATGCAACTCACCTTTAATTACCAGATTATTTTCCCTTCTGTAGAAGTTTTTGTGTTAGCCAATTTCTTCAGTGATTGCCTTTCTCTATACACTGTCGTGGGCTGCTGTGTTGCAGAACTAAAATTGTTACATGAGTGTAAATTTTTTTAAGTGTTTGTTTCATGGAAAGTTACTCGAGATTTGAAGAAAATCCGACAGGAGGTTTGTTGACGTCGAGTGCTCCTTACTACCAATTTTTACAGTCTTAGGGTGGTACCAGTGCATGTAACACAATGTGCTTGCATGAATGATAGAATAGCTAACAAAACAAAAGAAATTTAGTCATGTCGGTAAGACCAGTTGATAAGTAAGAAAACTGTATTTGGAGTTTGGTGAGGATCCATAACAAATCTGCTGATGGACTGCGTTCCTCCTGCTAACAGAGTAGTTTTTTTTTGTGTGTGAAATGTCTAAATGAATGCTCAATACTGACAGAAAGACATATCTTATACTTTTCTACCCGATTTTATTTTGTTTTGTGTTCATGAGCCTTGACAAATGTACTTAACCCATCCTACTATTAATACTGCATTTCTCACACATACTAGTTGACAAGTAGCTAAAGAGTGAAAAAGTATTGATAGTACCGTGTGAAACGCACGCAATTGTAACTTAAAGCTGTGAGTTAAAGGTGATGAACTTTTTTTAGTAGTCGTCTTCATGGAACATACATGGAAAAAATATTTTGTTTTGTTTGTGTTTTGTAAGATTTTAACATATAGTTTGTTATTCTTGTTTCCTTTTGAGAAATTAATTTTATAAGGAATGCCAGCAAGAGCCTTTATGCTTTGTCCAAAACATGAAGGCAATTATTGTTGTACATAATTTTTGTCTGTTGATACTAAACAACAAATTGTATTTGTTGATAGTGTAGTTGTTTTAGTACAACATGATGTAATAAACTAATAATATAATGAATGCAGTAGTCTTTTCTTCACCTTTACTCTGTAAGTGAATTCCAGTAGCATTATCAAAGGCGGTAGCCTTTACTGTAATATTTCACCTCAACCTCCCTCCCATGTTAATGCCGAAATTTCAATGCTTAATTTCTGTGCTGTCTTTCAATATTTTCCACTCAATTTAGTATGTAAGCTTTGTTGGACTTGGTGAACATGTGTCCCAACGTTTATTAATTTGACGCATTGGAGATGTGAACTTGAGCTGGAATCGTGATATTCATTTTTGGCTTGTTGGACTTGTTACATGTTTCTACTACGCTTTGTACAGTTCAAACTATTTGTCCTATGAAGCTGGTTCTGAGCTCATTTTACAGGTTTTGCTCTGTAGACGTGGCCTTTCCATAAGGCCTTTTCTAATTGGTCAAGTGGTTCAGGGGTTGGGGGCTCTAAACGGCTAGATTGATTGTTTTACATTGTTTTAAACATTGTTATTATTCGACAATGCCAATCAGCAAATGCCAGCTTCAAGATGCAGACTGAAGATTAAATGGTTTGTTTCCATTGGTTTGTGAAAACCGTAATTGATGAAGATACAAAACATTAAGACAAGCTAATGAAAACTTCATGGTACGCCAAAGTAGCACGAATTAGAAAACAAAAACGCATCGTTTGATGCTTGCTTAAGGTAAGGCTTAACTGATCCTAAGTCAAAACAGCAAAGCAACACAAATAAACTTTCCTGTAAGGTTTCAAATATTGCAATTTCCTGTACTATTTAGCCTACGTGAAACCTTACTGCTGTATCCAACCGTTATACACACGGACACAATTAAAGCCAGAGCCTAAATTTCAAGACTTTTCTTGCCCAAACCAAGGAAGAATAATGCAAGTCCACACACTACTACTTTTTTGGTAAAATTTTTCAATGTTCTTCAGTTACGTTATCTACTTTCCGTTCATCATTCTACTGATGATACACATATCATATTTCAAGATTTTTAAGCACTTATCAATTGCATTATTTTTTTCCAGGACATGTTATTAGCTAAAGGCGGTATGTGCGTCTTTGTAGCAGTGCAATGTTGGAAAGGGTGTCAAAATCAAAAATTCGGTTGTTGCTTATCTAGGCACACAACTCGCTACCATGACAGAGAAAATTAAAAGCATGCAAATGATGTTTCATACCCTCTACATGGACGTCATTCGACACAGAATTAAAAAAAATGAAGAGTGGCTAAGTATGAAAAATTCCCTCCAAACAGCAATGGACTAACTCCCCCACCTAACATAGTAATGTCTTGAAATTTATATGCTGAAACGATAGGAAGGGTAAGGGAGGAAATAAGTTTGGTGTTAATTTTTCGTCTAAACAAATATCTGAGCTTTGTGCATAAATAAAATGGGAATTTTCCATTGTGTATCATTTGAGTGCCTAAAAAAGCCTTGGGAGTGGAATTTTTTGTACTTCAGTCAATCTTAAGTTGTTGTTTTTTTTAATTCACTAGGGTAGCACCCCGTATATGCCGGTTTTTTATAGCATTGTTGTGATTTTCCATTTGCATAAAATATTGTCATTTCCCATTAACATTGCCCATGCTTTCATTAGATTTAATTGGATCCAGGGTTAAGACATAGAGGCCTAGATCCCGTTTGTATGAAAATATTGTGACTGGAAAAAACATGACGTCATCAGTACTGTTTGTCTGTGTTGAAGAGACACTCCGAACAGGGACGACGCTAGAATCACTTTACTGGGGAGGCGGCAGCAATTTTAGCTAGGGGGGCGAACCGAAAAATTCTACTTTTGCGGTTCTCCCCTCCCCCACCACAAAAAAAAATTAGAAATACCACTTTTGCATTCTCTTTCTCGCACCCAACGTTCTTAACTGTTTCCTACCCCATTTTGGGGGGAATATTTTTATATCCAGTTCTGATTTTACAACTCTCACAGTGAAAACTAGGCCTTATAGATGTGACCTGTAACGCTTCCTGTCGCGGTCGTAGTTTTCTTAATAAGTAACCTGAATTTTCTTCATTTATATGTTTGATTTTGATCTGATGGGTAGGGGGGGGGAGGGGGGGTAGGGGCGGAAATTTAGGAAGGCGCCCCTTAGCGTCGTCCCTGAGTCCGAATCATTACTTATACGGACAATTCCGTTTGACAGTCATACAAACAAACAAATTAAGATTATTGAGATTCCTACTGCGGACATCAGTAGAATACGGATTACCGAGATTCCCACATCAGACACACATACACAAACAAATACACATCATCTTAGTTATATAGATTGTCTGATGACGTCCATTTTTATGGGTTGAAACGTCACATGTCTGTCTGTACTTTTGTGTGACATGATCTTGTTAGATTTTATTGTGAACTGTTTGTCAAGACTAACAACGACTAAATTTCTCATTCGTTTGTGGGTCACATTGGGTTGAATTAGTAGCGTTGTTGTGTTTCTCATTATTACAACTTTTTCACTGCTCGAAATAAGGGAGCATATGATCCATATTGTTCATTTCGTTCACTTTCCCATATCTTGTACGTAAAATTATCTTTACGATATAGTCTACTTTTTGAGATGCTTACCAATGTTGAGGAGTAGCCAAGCAAGTCACTGTATTGAAAATTCCTTCAGACATTTAAATGAACGTTTGCTATCTTTTTCATTGTTGGTGCCACTGCAACGGACCTCTTGAGTCCATTATCTCTTTCTCTCTCTGGGTTGGAAAGACGACATCTTTGAGGTTATAGTTTACCACTTTACTTCTTGTTTGGATGAGTACAACAATGTGACTGGCCCATGATCCAAATTTGCGCACTTGCGCCAGGTGACTGCATTAAGTCTGGGAGTGTGTACTGTCACAGTGGGTTTACAAACAACACTCAGTTCAGGTCCCTGAGGCAGGAAGAATTGCGCCTCTATATAAAAATAAATTAGTTCATCACAAGAACTTGATTTCAAAACTTGTCCTGGCTGTTGCTAATCAAGAAAACCGTATTATAACGAAACAATTACATCATATGTGCAGTCACTCCTATGAGGAAGCAAACTATGAAATAAATGCAGCGACAGTGACTGGAGGCTCCCTTGTTCCTTTCTTGTATGGAAAAAAATGCACCAAATCAGAAATGGGCTTATTGTGTAAGAGTCGCTGTGTCAAAAAATGGTGTCAAAAGGTAAAGTGTGGGGAGAAAAATTATCCGGATTTTAACTATCACACAACCATTGCTGTCATGTATTTTGAGGAGTACGGTTCAAAAGACTTTAAAGAGCACTCTCCAATTAACACTTGAAGAAAATATTTTGAAAAAGTCATGTGGCAACTATTAACCAATCAAAATATTCTACGGATTAAGAAATGCACATTATGCTCGTATTTTTAACTTTGCACCCGTAACCAAGCAATTTGTGCTTAGCTAGCTACTAAGCAGAGTAACACTGCACTTGGCAAAATAATTCTTAATAAGAGTCACAATTCCGAGAATTATGGGGAGTATTACCGCTAAACTTCACAACGAAAACACTTTCAATGTCTTGCGAATTTTCAATGGCAAACTGCCATCTTCTTCAGGCACTTTTGACAAAGTATCGGCCTCTTTACACCCACATCGTCTGCTACGAATTTCTAACCGCCAACATCGTCTGCTACGAATTCGTAACTTCCCCTATCGCAGCCTCCCGTATTTCGTGGGCAGCGTGTTCACTAGCTCGTCAAGCTTCTACTGTCGGCCAAGCTGTTGTTTCAGGTCCCTTCCAATGATGTTTTCAACCCGGGGGAATGCAGGCCCTTGAATGTTCATCAATAACGCACCTCCAATTTCATGCAATCGTATGGCTATCGATTCTAAGCATCTCAGATGCCTGTCATTCTTAGAATTTGAAGTCACCAGGGTCTCGGCTTTCTCCCATCCAATACTATGCTTAGACTCCATGCAGTGAGCTGCGATGCCGTTGTCTTCCTTCCCGTTTCTTACATTGGCCATGTGTTGCCCCATTCTCGTCATGACTCCTTTCCTTGTCTCTCCTATATATACGGCATCGCAGTCACGAACATTCTTCACTCCTCCCATCATTTCTTCATCCTTCAGTTTTTGTGTCTTCTTCAGCATTCTTCCTTAATTTTCCCTCTTCTTTCTCGTCCTTCCTTTTGTCAGTTTTTTTTATGTTATCCGTGTTTTTAAGGTAGGTTTTAAAGCCACACCTGTCCAACACCCGCTTTATTGGTTCACTAACCCCTTCAAGATGTGTGAGAACCACTTTCGGCCCTCTTTCTCCTTCCTCCTTCTGTGTTTCTCTCTTATTCCTTTTCTCACTGACCACTTTTCTTTCGCATTTCATTTAAAAGTCCGTCTGGTACCCTAGTTTTAAAAACCTTTCTTTCGTCTCTTCCATGTGCCAATCTTCGGTCACTCTGTCACTTGAATTCCTTGCCACCCTTCTGAACTCATTCTTTGAAATCACCTTCAATTGTGCTTTTGGGTGCCCTGATCCATAATCAATCCCTCTTTCCGTCGACATTGGCTTCCTTTACGGTTCGTATTCAATTCTTCCTTCGTCACTCCCCTTCAACATCACGTCCAAAAATGCCAGCTTCTCGTCCTTTTTTTCTTCCAGCGTGAATTCGATTCCTTCTCTCCAGGTATTAATCCTCTGCAAAGGTCTTTCTAAATCCCTCCTCTTCATCACTGCCAACACATCATCCACGAACCGTTTCCAGATCCTTACACTCAATCCTGATTTTAAAACCATTTCATCCAGATGTTGCATTACAAGCTCAGCCATTATTGGCGAACTAGAGTATCCCATCGGCGCTTCTCAGGCATCTGAGATGCTTAGAATCAATAGCCATACGATTGCATGAAATTGGAGGTGCTTCATTGATGAACATTCAAGGGCCTGCATTCCCCCGGGTTGAAAACATCACTGGAAGGGACCTGAAACAACAGCTTGGCCGACAGTGAAAGCTTTAAGCCTAACTCTAAGCTTTGCTGTCGATATGGCTTTTGTTACTGACAAGATAAGTCACACTGTTCTCTTAGAAATTCCAGCTGCAATGCTTGTTGTATTTTGTTATTCGTTGATCGATTGTTTAAATGAAGAATACTCGTTACGAACGTTAGTACACGATGTTTACTCGGCCATCGCCGTTATTACACTCCCCATACCAGCGCCCTCAATGCGCTCCTTTACACACCGATCTTTATGATCGATCTGGACACTACAATGCTGGCCTCGTGAATTTGTTATTTCAGCATCCATGTTGAGTACTGGGCCTGGATGTATTTGAAGACATTCCAAACACTCTCCGTAGCCTGTGAATTCAGAGATTTTTCAAGTCAGGAAAGTGAAGAAGCGAACGATAAGGTAGCCATATTGGTTCGTCTGCTCGAAGAGAAATTTTACCAGGCATGATCAATCTATTTTCGAAAATCCACGTGAAATTAAATACAAATGTCTATGCTTTTATCAGAATGCAAATATTATTAGCTACTTGTAAGTTACGCTAATTGACACCAATTTAACAATAGCATGAAATGGACGAGACGATGTTCCTTTTCCCCAATCCGCAAGTTCATTCAAGCTAAAACAAGTTATGCCAAGTGCGATTATTAGCCAACTACAATTATTATCAAATCAGTACGATCATTATCATCGACAAAACTTGCAGCAAGCTTATGCTCATTTTCACACTGTAGTTACTTCATTATCTAGCTAATTTTCAACTGCTAATTTTTAACAGTACGATCATCGATATGATCCAAGTCTTAGGCAGTGTACACCTTACAACAGCTAGCTCAAGTGCCAATATGAACAATAACAAACAAAAAACCTAGTTAATAACTGGGCAATTCAGTATTCAAATGGTAACCCAACAGATGTGGAAAGTATACACTAGAGATATCCAGATCATCTCTAAAGCTTCAAGAGCTATTATGTTAAAAGGAACATGTTGATTCATATGTTGTTGGAACTGACAACACACCTGATAACACACCTGATAACACACCTGAATATGATCATACGGTACTTCCAAGACTTGTAGCAATTATTATGCAATAGGGATCCAGATCATCCCTAAAGTCTCAAATGCCTTGCCTTTAACCGGAAGTTATATTATGCCAAAAGGTATGTGTTAATTCAGATAGTCTTGGAATTAATAGCACATCTGAATGTGGACACATGGTACTTCCATTACTCGTAGTAATTATTATCAAATTGGTACGATCATTAATACGATCCAAGTCCCGGGCAATGTACGCTTTTGGAATAGCAAGCTAGCTCAAGTGCCAATACAAGCAACAATTAAATGGTTAGTAATTGGGGATTGCAGTATTCAAATAGTACCCCAACAGATATGGATAAGTTTTCACAACAGGGATACAGGTCATTTCTAAAGCCTTGCCTTTAACTTTGTTTTATTATGCCAAAAGGAATATGTTGATTAGGATATTGTTGGAATGTATAACACACCTGAACTTGGTCGTACGGTACTTCCACAATTCATAGTAATTGAAACCATTAACTGCTCTAATTCTGCCCGTAGCATCACATCAACTGCTCAATGAGAAAACTGGCTAAGTAACGTTTAGCTAGTGGGTGCCTGCTGTTGAGGGCAATTCTGGGGGTTTTCTACTGTTCGCAACCCTTTGTCGGCATTCATACTTAAAGGAGGCGGTTCACCATTTCGATAGCGTTGCCCATATTCTAAATACAGCATCCACGTTCCAGATTCTTCTTCATCCAATAGGCTGATGTGGGTCACGTGATCTCGTTTTAGTTATGAAAATTCGTGGTGCTGCTGCGAAGTGTTGTTCTTTTTTTTACTTTACCGCTATTTTCTTTATATTGCTCGAAGATTGCACGGTGCTGCATCTAGGAGTTGAAAAGGTGAAAAGGCACCTTTAAGTAGGGAAACTGTCCATTCTCCTAATGATACAATACTATTTGGGCAAGGGTTGTCTGTTCTAATGAAACTGTTTCCTACGTACATTATTCTTGAATGTGACTCTCTCCTAGCAATCACAATATTGACTTCAGTAAGAGGGTCACGTAATGAAGAAGTGGGCCAACTGAGGCTACACTTCCGAGGTATGAACTACGCTTCTGTCATCATACGACAGCTTGCATAAGTGATAAATTAATGAGGGAAAGCGTTAACTATTCGGTCTGTATCAGTAGGAGGCCTTGGTCTAAACAAGCGGAAGTAACTTTCTCTTTCATCAAGTCGAACTGAAGTAGCCTAGTGTAATGTTCTATTCCAGTGACCATTTGACTAGAATAAACATTATCGTTCAGGATGGCATAAGGGCAAACAATTGTATAAAACACTAATCAAGTATAAAATAGGTAGGCTAAATAATAAGCAAACATCCAATTATACTGGGCCTTTAATCAACACTCCGCTGTACACAATATTGACCCCACATATGGTCAATTAAATCAGTGACAGATTATTATGATTTGATTGTATGACTACAATGATTCGACATGAGTTTAACTAATGGCACTACGGATTAAGTCGAGCGGTGAACCTAATCATTATTATATTCTCTGAGTTAAATTAAAGGAACTCGGGTTAATTTAGTAGCGTACGGATTGGTACTAGTTAAGCATAAACACAATTAGCTATCGCTAATCAATCAGAATACTTAGCTCATTAATTGCAGCTTGAGTGCGGCCATGGGCCCACGGGTCGGCTGAGCGGCGAAGCCCCGTCGCTAGCTCGGCACGGAAATCTGCCTGGCGTACTTCTGGATTGCGGCCTTCGGAATTTGACTGGCGTGAACTAGTTAGCGTCTGGTAAGTTGCTGGTGATCGGATGATATCACGCATTCCGCGGTTCAGCTTACATACTGTGGCGTTATCGGCCATGATCAATCCATTGTAGTATTGATTTATTATTGAAATGCTAAATATAGTAACATTTGGACAGCTTGGGCCCTTATCGTCAATTGGGACCTCTCCGCCTGTCAATCATTCTATTGTTGCGTTCGGGTTCATTAAATGTTCCCCGTACGCGGCACTTTGAAGGTATATGCCGCCATCCCGTGTGGGAGGGACTTATTGTTATTCCACGTAGTGATCGATCATGAGCGACGATCTTATCGTAATTAAATCTAGTTCTAGAAAGTCATTTAGCTTCTACGAAACTGTCGTAAATAATGTCAGCTGGTAATGCCATCTTTTAAACTCTAACAATAGGTGTAATTACACTTGTTCAGTCTCAAATGATCTTGCCGCCTCTCGGTCGTCTTTGAAGAAGGACTCCCAATTATAATTGCTATCTGGAGTCGTTTTGATCTATCCGAATAAATATTCGGCTCATGCATTTAATAAATGTATGATATTATGCAGTTATGCATTTAATTAATTAATTGTATTGTTTCTGTTATGAATATTAATTAAGCCATTAATTGTTTCCCTACATAATCCCTGTTCATTCTAAAATCATGGTACCTTTTTAGTGGTTCCTTATTTTAGCTTCCAAACCCAGTTCATTTATAACAGAAACTGCTTTACATAATTAAGCAAAAATTTCGCATTCACCGGCGGCCCAAAGTTAATTGCCGTGTGACTAGGAAAAACGAACCTTTCTTTGAGGTAAAAAAACAACCTTCACAGAAATCAGGGCAATAATTATGTACTGCAAGATTAAATTGCTATATTAATTAAGCAATACTAGTCTGGGTGGAATTTTTTGGAATAAATTTTGTATGGCTTAAGTGCATGCAAGACTCGAGAGCGCATTCTCCATGTAACTGAACTCAATATTTTATAAAATCAACTTTGTTGCTGTTGATCTGGAATAAATGAATATTTCGTTTTCCTTGGGCTGGCCACATGGGTTTGTTTACCCTCTCGCTTTCGACGAGGGAGGCGTGGCACTTTCCCATATCGTGTTGTGCTCTACTTTTGACCTCGAGTTGGCCACTGGTCCGGCCAAGGTCGTTCAAGGCTGAGTGGGTTTTCTCTACCCTCGGTAATTACGTTGCCAACCATTTGGTCTACTTTCTGCTCTAGCTGGGGGAGTGAAAGAAAACACAAGCGTTACTAGCTATGCTTCATTAACTTTCAACATTCTCCCTTTGAAATCTCGTTTCTTGCCTCTTCACCTTTGGAAGAAAAGCCACTTTTTATAGCCAAACGTGACTTTGATTTGCTCCCTTGGGCAAATAAATAATGAATAAAATATGGAATATCCATGGTTCGATT
>JAHWFP010134521.1:3658-24128 GCA_023313725.1 Lithobius niger | reverse complement strand
CATTATCGCCATCCCTGTATTAGTGTTTATTTTGTTTTCGTACGAAGCCCTTGAGCTGACTTCTGCATTTGACGACGGAGTGCATTTACCCACGAAACGTGACGATTTTCGGCAATTAATGTCAACTAGGTCCTCAGCTTTTTTATTTTATTTTTCCAAACTACAACCGGTGCTTGTTACTCTTTGTGCTGCCAGTGCTACGCTTTATTCCGGTAACAAGCGCTCGATCATACGAAATTTGCTTGTGCGCTCGATCACACAGTATAACACGTGCGGTAAACCACGAAACCGCTCAGTTTTGTCGGGGGGGGGGGGGGGATTGAGGCTTAATGGCGCGTCGACAACTTGGTCATTAGCGCCAACCTCAGGGCGATAGTGGGTCTCTTTTGAGGAAGTATAGACTATAGTAGTGTCCCAAACCGAGAATTCCCAAATCTTACCACGGATTACCAGTGGATTAAAGCAACACTCCGCCTGCCTTATAACCTTCCGCCTGTCTTATAACATCCACTCGCCGATCGCATACGCGCATTTACCATAGCCAAGGTCAACTGAAACAGTAGCTTCGTTCCTCGCAGCGAAAAACGAAGCTACAGTCTCAGTTGGCATTGCGCCTAATAGACAAGCCAGCGTGAACGCATTAATTGTGTCGTCACAAATCGGAATGATTCTCGTATTTTAACATCACAATTTATAATTTTCTAGACTAGCGTCTTATAAATTACTGCATTAGTCTTTTGGATTTATGATCTCATAGTAATTATTAGCAAACGAAGAAAATTAGTACTGCGCACACACAGATAAAACTTCAAGGTCACTGTAGGCGCGCAAAGGATCATAAACGTTCTGGAAGAACGTAAATAAAGTTCCCAATATTCAACAGAAAATCTCCAGACGCCACATTTTAAAATGGATTTTTAGCAAGGGAAAGACTAACGGTAAGTAAGTAGACCTTAGGGGCCGTACTTGATGTGGAGGATGGAGAAAAATGGCGCTGGGAGGTATATCCCTTTAACACCAGGTTATTTAAATAAATTGAGGTAAATCGTTGTAAATAATACAAAGGAAGATATTTCCTCTATCCCATATTATTTGTTAATGCTAACTCGAATTGCCAATGTAATGATCAGTGTGTAACAATGTAGGCTATATTGATTTGAAAAACGTAGGTCCGACCACCTACAGGTTGCAGAAGCCCTTGTTTATAAAATTTATGAACAATGGCTTGTGTAACCTGTAGGTGGTCGGACCTACGTTTTTAAAAACTCGAATTGCCAAGATTTCCAAGCTGATATTGCGTGGTGTACTTCGGATGATTAGATTACTTCAAGAAATACTTTGGTTTACCTGAGTTTACAATTTGGAAAACATTGGCTTACTGGACACGATGACACTATGGAATAGTTAGTATTATTGGATTACCTTCTGGGTTACTCCTGATTACTGGGTGACTACAAAGAATACTTAGCATTACTGGATTACTATTTGAGTCACTTCTGATTGCTGGATTACAGCATGGAATACGTACTTCGGATTACCTCCAAATTACCACCGGTTTTCTGAGTTTCTTGCCTAGTGGATTTCTTTGGGCTACCCGCGTGGTTGGGCATACGTTTTTACTAGAATTATAGTGTCCGCGGCCTATCTTGAGTTCTCCGCAGAACGAACACAGATAATCGATCGTACGTTTTCAGTAGCAGAGTGCCTTGTTGATATCCAAGATGGTTACAAAAACAATGGCGGCCATCGATTAAAGCCACTCCATCCAGGAAGACGTAGCCGCTCACAAAATACTTGCAGGACTCAAGATACACCGAGCACAGAACAAAGATTTCCAAGCAAATATTGTGTCGTGTACTTTGGATGACTGGTTACTACAAGGAATATTTTTTTTTTACTGGGTTTACAACTTGGAAAACGTCGGATTACTGGATGACTACAAGGAATATTTAATATTACTGGATTACCAGCTGGGTTACTTCTGATGATTGGATTACTGCATGGAGCACTTCGGATTACCACCAAATTACCACTGGTTTCATGCATATTGGATTTCTTGGGAGTATCTAGGAATTTTACCGATTAAAACTGAATATTACCACGGATTACCTCCCGATTACTATGATTATTCAATGACTACCAAGAAACACTGATAATCACTCGTTGATTACCCAAAACTTGTACACGGATTACCAGAGTTGATAAATACATTTGAAAAAAATTATAATAATTAGGCTGCGCCGTTACCAACTTTACCGATACGATGTCGATCCAATTTTAAAAAATGTGCAGTTACGTGGACTGATACGGATATCCGAAATTTAATCCCCCTTTTTTTTTATATCATGGTGTAGTTTTCTTCAAAAGTCCAATTATTAAAATAAAAAAAAAATTAAAATGGTAATCAACAGTTAAAAGATAGGTAGGGGGCTACTCGATGATTTCCTCAGCAAAACACCGCAAACCGCATCTCGTTACCTCGAACGGTTCCCGAGTTACAGACATTTCAGCAGAAGTTGCGTATACCTACCGATCACATAAAATATATCGGTGACCGAGCCCATTTAATATCGCAAGCGGTGCAGCTTTGAAATTGAAATAAACAGTTAATGTTTGATTTTTTTTTGTACACGCTAGTTAATCAAGGCAGTAATTACTTATAACTCCGCTAGATGGAGCCATGTGACCTGTATTTGCACGAACTAGTCCTATTTTTTTTTCTTTAATTGTGTTAGCGAGTATTGATTCACTAAACAAATGTACTTTAGTTCACTTTTAAAAACATTTACAGACGTGAAACATCACTCTTTTCCAACTTTCGGTTGTTCTTCGCTGGTCGCTAAGCGCTCCTCTCTATCATCTAGCAGCAATGGTGGCGCCATCTAGAATTTGTAAACGTCTCTATTTCGGTCGAAAGCGTGCGTCGCGTCTCTCTAGTTAGCACTCTAAACTAGAATTTCAGAAACCGCAACACATCGAAAATAACCAAACGTAAAGCAACCTAACTCCCCCGAAGCCTTCTAATTTGCACAGGTTGGCTTGTCATTCTTTTATATGCGATTAATTACGCCTTTATAGCATTCCTAAATTTGCGAGTCTGAGTTTGAGAAGTGCTAACTAAATTTTGCCGCACGTTGGCTGTAGAGGCCAGAAACTTCGAAAAACTGACGTCACCGCAGGCTGGGCATGAACAGAGAAATAAGTTAGTATTTGTAACAGAAACGTCAGAAACGTCAAGTGACGTCATATTGCTGCAAGAGAGATACCTGCAAGGGGCACTAGATTGAAATGGTGGGTTAAACAACGGCACTTCTAGTCAAGTCAGTGCTTTGAGAGTGGATTTCGTAGGCTTAAAAAACCGTTGTTTTCTCCAATCCCTTATGCTGCTTAGGTTGTAATTGGAAAATAAAGATTCCACTTGATTAAAAATGTCAGCAACTGCCAACAAATCGACAAAAATCGCACGTTTTAGGCCTAAAAAATCCAGTCTAATAGCATTGGCTTCAATAAGACGATCTTCTTTTCTCCCTCCAGTGCTCCTTGCAGCTAACCCAGTTACTGGCTCCACCATAGAGTTATATACAATATTACTACGTCGTGTCACTGCCCTATAGAGCAGTGACATTTGCCGCCATATTGGCACCAGTATGGGTTTTGGAGGGCATAACTACAAGGCGCACTACATAAAAATGGAGGGAAAAACAACGGACGAGCGGATTTCTAAGGCTTAAAATAACGTTGTTTTCTCCAACAACAAAAATCGCGCGTTTTAGGTCCAAGAAATCACTCTTCACAGCATCGGCTTCAGTATGACGCCCTTCTGTTTCTCTCTGCAGTGCCCCTTGCAGCTAACCCATTAAGGCTCCAGCATAGAGTTATATACAATAATACTCTACTACAACAACAACAGTTTTTGTACAATCAACAGGTTCGAGTCAAAGCTTAGAACAACATACTCTCAGTTCGTTACGGGAAAAAGGAATTCCTATTGAAGACAACACTCGGCAAGAGTTATACGCATGAGGGCACGAGTTTAGGGAACAAACGGGAAGAAACGCGCGTTGTTACTGCGGTGGCTCGTTGACACACGCAACAACTTTTTTTCCATGCACAAAACTTTCACATGAAAGCTGAACTTCGGCGTTCCAACACCGGATAAGACACACTACAACCTAGGACGATGTATGGTAAACTGCACCCGCGCCAGTAGCCATCTTGTTCTTGTTTCATAAAAGTTTTGTGCGTGTAGAAAAAAAGTTGTTGCGCGCCCCAATGAGCTACCGTACGTTGCAACGCCGCCACTTAAAAATGGCCGGCAAATAACACTAGGGAGAGCTAATTTCGTGAAGGAGAATTGTGTTAGCTAACATTTGCCATCATGCGGTTTGCGACAGCGGAATGTGTATTTACCGCATCTTTAAACTCCACTGTAGGACGGCTTGAGCTACGATTACCAGCGCCATGTTGACTGTGCTAATTCTGCAGTCCTTGGTCGAGCGGTGAGCGCTATTTGCGCTAGTAACCAGTGCCGCAGCTAGACTTTTCCAATTGGCGGGGGGGGGCGGGGGATGCAAGGGCAAAATTTTGGGCCCCCCTCCGACAAGAATAGATAATGTTGGGGACCGCAACTGTGATTTACATATAAATTTATTAGCTACTGCAAGACGTTTTAAGCGTCTAATTCCATATGCATTTTATGTGAGCACTTCTTACATTAAAGTGGCACTATCACCGATTGAAAGCAGATGAAATCTGACAACATCTAGCGCTATATAGTACCATCTAGCTATTGCTTGCACCAAGCGAAGGAATTCATAACGGCATTTCTTTTAACGAAACAAACAAGCCACGACATCCTTAATTATTGAGTAAAAATTTGGTTCGTCTTCGTGCACCTGGAAGCAAGCTACAAAAGTTAACAATATCACTGCCGCTAGATGGCGCCATAGTATTTTCGTTCGCATTTCAATCGGTGATAGTGCCACTTTAAATTCACAGCGTTGCAATTCTTCTAGCCTTTTTGACTAGCCCAGTTGTCTATCAAAAGTCACTCTCCCTATAGTTTGTTCCACATTATGTTTTCAGAAAACTGACTGGATGACGACTCGTTTCCTTGCACTGAGAGTACAAAAATATGTGGATATCACATTCGTACAATCAACAAAGTTACTGTTAGAGTTTACGAATGGGATGTTTACGGATTTTTAGCACTCCTAGTGGAAGAAAACGTGGCGTCATACAGTCAGTTTTCTGAAAGCATAATGTGGAACAAACTATAGCAATTTTGCTTTCAATGGAAAGTGTTACTAGGGAAGACAGTCGCTCTTGAGGGGGTCTGGGGAACCGCCGAAAGCTCCCCCAGCGGGGTCGGGGCAAGCTGAATCATTTTACACTATTTTAGTGCCTCTTTCAGGCATTTTCTGGCTTCCAGTGAGCACTTTGCAACAAACTGTCGAGCACATTTTAGTAATTTTTCTTATTCGTTCTTCAGGATGGCAGGTTTCGGAAAATGTTAATTGTGACTAATTCATGTTTTTTTTTTAGACGTTTTCTTTGCGAATTACTTACTCGAGTTCAGTTTAGACTTTTAGGCTATAATGAATGACGATGAAATGCCGTGTGCCCCCTTGCCGGAGGCAGAAATTTTTTTTTTTAGTCAGCTATCGAAAGATGAAAAATAGTGAAATATTTTTCTCAGTTTTATCCCAGACGACTAAGCCTAGAAGTATTATTGCAAAAAAAAATGTCCATGCTGTAAAGCAGCAACATGCTTTTAAAAAAAATTCAACGTCGAAATATGAAACCTTTTACTCAGTTTTGTCCAAAACAATCTGACGTGTTACTGGAGAAAAGCTTCCACATTTAAAATCGACATACTCCATTATTATTATTTTTTTACCTTGATTTAGGGTATCTTAGAGTTGTTTTTGCCCTCAATTTCGGGACCAGTCTCGTGCTAGGAGGTAAGATAACTAATTAAATATCTCTCCACCGTAGTCTCGTGGCTGGGACGAGAACAGCAGGGAACACGCATTCTGCTACTAGCATGCTTTGTAATTTTTAAATGCGCTTTTCCAACGTAAGCAGTAAATTGCTGCCATAAAAACTAACAACCTTATAATTAGGTGGAAGTTCTATTTCAGTTCAGTTTTATTTCAGTTCGGTTTTATTTGGAAAAGTTTTTAGTCATCCCCCTCCCTTATTTTTTCGAAAATTGTTTTACATTTACCTAAAAAAAAATTTTTCTCATCACGAATTTCGGTCCCCCCCCTACCCTGTGGCCCCGGGGGCGGGGCCCTGTGGGCCCCCCCCCCCCCCTTATTTGCACACTGCTAGCAACCCTTCTGTGACGACACGGTGAGTCAGTATGAGTTACTACACGGTTAAAGAGATGTAAACATGATTAGGTAGTAATTCTTGTTAGCAACAAACATACTCTAGATCAATTTTAGTCATTTGTTAACTAAAAAAAAATTAGAGAAACACTTAAAACAAA
Source organism: Lithobius niger (assembly GCA_023313725.1). Lineage (NCBI taxonomy): Eukaryota > Metazoa > Arthropoda > Chilopoda > Lithobiomorpha > Lithobiidae > Lithobius > Lithobius niger. The sequence goes on along the minus strand of JAHWFP010134521.1, from coordinate 17,632 downwards.
CATTAGAGCTCGTATCCCCATGAAACTCAAAGCTGTGAGGTACACAAATAAAAAAGCGGATTAGAGGTCACTCGAAGCGAAACGAACTATAATTTGAACTCCAATTCCAGGTAACAAGGGTCTTTACTCACTAGTAATAATAGAACGTGAATGCAATTTGTGTTTGAAATGTGTCACTTTTTTATTTGTTTCATCTGTGTTTGGTTGTTTTATATTTTCAGTCTGTTTCGTGTGTGTGCATTTATAATTTCTGAAACATATAGACTCGATCTTGTAAGGGAGTTTTTTTTCTTCTGTGTTCTTGCTTGTCGGTTTCTGTTTTAGTTGTATTTCGTGTGAGTGATTATGGGTCTACTGCACGTGTTTCTTTATTTTTCATTTTTTTGTAGGCGTTTGGTTGAGGTTTACATTTGTTTCATGTGCGTTTATGTGTTTGCACTATGTGTGTGTAAAATGTTAATATGTGAAATATCCAACCGTTTTATTTGTTTGTTTGATGAGTTATGTATATACATGTGCGTGTGCAGGAGGCTCGTATGTCACAATCCTTGTTCCCTGGAATTGGAATTCAAATTATACGTTCGTCTCGTTTCGTTCGAGTGAACTCTTCACAAATGCGACTTCCATGGGGATATGAGCTCTAATACATATATCAATTACATTTATTGTCAAATTCAGCCAATGGACATCACTGATAATGGCAAGAGGACAGTAGCTTCGAAAGCTACTGTTCTCTTGCCATTATCAGTGATGTCCATAACTTGAGTCTTATAACTCTTATAACTTGAGTCGGTTATGATTGCACGTATTTAGTATGTGATCAGGGAAATTCGGTACGTTCTGTCAGGGAAATTCTGAGTTAAATAAAACATACGACTGTAATGGAAGAGATAACAGAGGAGATAACAGATAACTAACCTAAACTTATCAGCGCCTCGCTTATACTAGCTATTTCCTCCCTTAGCAAGTTTCTATAAGTTGTTTCTCCACTTCAAAACTCTCCTAAACTTATTCACGCATTGCCTTAACTAGCAATTCTCTCCCTTAGCATGTTTCTGTAGGCAGTTTCTTCATCCAAAATGCTTTTAAACTTAACCGACCTTCGGCTAGGCTAAAAGCTTTTTCCCTTAGCACGTTTCCGTAGGCAGTTTCTTCAGTCCAAAACGTTCTTAAACATAACTGACCCTTGACTAAACTAGCAATTTTCTCCCTTAACGCGTTTGTATAGGCAGTTTCACTAGTCGACAACACTCTTAACACTTAACGACCATTGGCTAAACTATAGGGTGTTTCACCAGCCCAAAACTCTTCTAAACTTACACGACCCTTGGCTAAATTATAGCCATTCTCTCCCTTTGCGTGTTTCTATACGCAGTTTCCCCAGTCTAAAACTCTCCTAAACCTACCTGCCCCCTTGGCTAAACTACTAATTCTCTCTCTCAGCACTTTTCTATAAGCAGTTTCTCCAGTCAAAACACTACTAAACTTATCCGACCCTCGGCCTAGCCAGCCTATCCGACCCTCTTCCTTACTCTGTGTCTGCAAGAGATTTTCACCAGTCCAAAACACTCCTATAATACGCGCGCTGGTTCTTGAGTCCTCTAGAAAATTGTCATCGACTTTTTTTGCCAGCAGCAGTGGAGCTCCCTGCATGTAACGAGCGTTGTAGAGTGCTCTGCGGGAAAGCCGACTGACCAGCTGCTGAAATCCGTTCATTGGCAGGCGTGTGCTAAGCCAGCAGAAGGGAAAAACAACCTTATTTTTTTTTATCCCTAGCAGGCACGAATTACGCTTAAAAAAAGGTTTTTCGTGTTAATAAAAAAATGGAAATAAACAATGGTACTGGAGGCTACTGGAGGCAGAAGTGGTCAAAAAAGGATACTTGTTTCTGTTCTTTACTTGAAAAAAAAAATGATTTCGCGAATGATAATCCTTACGAGATTCTTAGTGTATGTTAACACTAGGAATGCGTTGTTTTCAAGTCGTATTTCCAAACTTATTACACTGCAACCAGGGGCGTCGTGCCATTGGGGAACGTGCCGCCCCCCTCCCTTCCCCCTCATCTCAATTTCCCATAAATAAACACGATTTTGGCATGAGCGCGGACGGAGGCCGCCTGGTACTAGCCCTTCCTTTTAAAAAGTGTCAATTTGGGTCTTCCAGCTGTCTCAAACTCATAAAAGCGTTTCCCCAGCGCTACCCCAGTCCCCTAGTTGGAAAAGATTTCTTCCCCCCCCCCCGCCTAATTTTATGGGTGTACAACGCCCCTGACAGCAACTGTCATTAGTAGTTTTGGGGCTCAGACAAAACTAATCAGAAACAGACGTACAATTTCAGGGAACATTTTGTATAATTCTTGTACTCTGACATTGCAGGTCAAGTTGTAATTCACGGTTTTTATTCTGAATAACTTATTGTTTACTTGTGCGCCTCCAGAGTTGTATATTTTTATGGAGATACGAGGTTGAGGGGGTGTGTTTTTTTGTTAGGCGATGCTGTTTTTGTAGTTATTTCTTCTTCCCCCTTAAATCGTATAAAATATATTATTGGTGCTCAATACCCAAACGTGTGGTTAGGTGGGGATTGATTGTTGGGGGAGGGGGGGGGGGTGTAAATTTTCTATATATTACTTTTTTGAAAAAATAAGTGGGAAACGAACGTTTATTCAGTATTACGAGATAAAACAGGGCGTCTGGCTCTTATCACGTTTTGGTGGGTCTGAAAAAGAACCAACATTTTGATTTTACAAAAGACTTTTTTTGGATCAATAGTCAAGATTCTTCCAAAGCCAAATTTGTTGTTTTTGCATTATATTTACGTTAGAATAACTTACTCTAGTGTGCTACCACAGTGATTAGAGAAGTCACCATTATCGGTAACACCAAAAGGTTCCGCAAGCGTTCCAACACATTTCCGAATTTACAGGAGAACGGATCAATCTTACCCCTTTACGTCATCAAATCCACAAGAGAAAGTTGGATACAAGGCTCAGTGTTGGGTTCAACCGCCGAGACCACATCATCATGGCTCTCTCAACAAACGTATCCCCACATTACTGGGCTTGAAGATTTTAAAATATGGAGGACAATGTTCACCTGTCGTGGAGAGGAGAAGAGATGGATTCCATATGTGCTAGAACAGTAATCTCAGCAGCAGACCTCCACCATAGCTCATCGACTGAACACAAAGAAATGCCATTGCCACTTCACCCAGGATACATTTCCACATCGTAGGAAGGGCTCGTCCTATCTGGGAAGGGTTAATTCAAGACTTTGCAGCGTAGACCCTTACAAACGAAAACACAAGTTGCACAACCCCACCTTTATCACGATGTTCCTTAATGAAGATGTCAACAGGTACATCCATTGTGCTCGTACTGTAATGGAAGATACCATTGTCACAGGCTATCCAGTGACTGAGACAGAGGGATTACTTAGACTACTTAGAGGGATTCAACAACCGTCACTTATCATTGCAAGAGAATCTCTACTGCATTAGGCAGGCCATGCACTCGCAGTGAGTCTGATACAGACAGAGCTGCTGGACTGTTTGAGGTATACCTGCGGAAATGCTCCAATCTTCACAAGTCAATACTATCTTATCTACAAGGTATCCAAGTCAATCAACCACAACTTCCAAACGAAGAGCACTATGATGTAGATAGAGCACCTGACTATTGGTCTAGTCACTTGTATGGAGACCATCAAGATCCCTCTGATGCATGTAGGTGCACTTGCACTGTTTACAACAGTACCTATCAAAACCAGAGTGGCCCACACCACCACATCAGTACTGTGGAGCCTTTGCAACACAGAAGACCATCTCGTTATAATGAAGACAACCTTGACCCAGTACCAGCAAACGTAGGCATCAACTGTACTGCATCCACTGCCGTAGTGACTGTCACAATTTCGAGACTGCCATCAAGTTCAGACCTCAGAATATTCAAGGTGCAACGGGTGTGGAGATATTTCCAGCGCGTGCGGCAAGACTAGTTCACAATGTCAAAATCGCAGTTTTTGTCGACCACGCACTAAGAGAGGTATGGCAAATGACCCTGGTTCTCGGGTTCCAAATGTGAACTTAGGCCATGCCAACTAAGCTGATTTTATGTCTCCACAATGTCCTTCAAGCAACAATACCGGGCTTGTGGGTTTGCTTTGCCAGCAGCATAGGGCCCATGGACTAGAAACCACACGTAACCATGACAAACTGACGGGACCATGACAAACGGGACCATGACTAACTGATTCAGTATGTAAACACTAGCAGTAAGAGTTAGTGTTTAGCAAGACATCCACACCTAGGATCTCTACAGAAGTTGATCGGCGAATCGTCACGCTGTAACTCTTTTCTCCCAAGGTTCAGCAACTAGCAACTCTCTCCTTTAGCATGTTTCTATAGGCAGTTTTTCTATTCCAAAGCACCTGTATACCTATCTGACACTTTGCTTAACTAACAGTTCTCTTCCTTAGCATGCTTCTATCGGTAGTTTCTCTAATCCAAAACACTCGTATACTGCTCTGCCCATTGCTTAACTAACAGTTCTTTCCCTTAGCTCTTTCTATAGGTAGTTTCTCCAGTCCAACATTTTCCTAAATTCATCCCACCCTTGGCATAACTAGCAAGTCGTTCCTTACTGTGTTTCTTTAGGCTGTTTTCCCAGTCCAAAACTCTCCTAAACTTATCTGCCCCCGGTTAACTAGCAATTCTCTCCCTTAGCATTTTTCTATAGGCAATTTCCCCAGTCCAAAACTCTCCTAAAATTATTCCCACATTGCCTTAACTACCCATTCTCTCCATTGGTGTGCTTCTGTAGGCAGTTCTTTAAGGCCACCACTCTTGAAAAACATATCCCTGAGTTGATCGAAGCTGGGAATCTGGGGTGTTTTAAGCGAGGTCTTAAAAAGGTGGATCTATCACAATTTATGAAATGTTTTTAATCCTAATTGTATTTTATTTTATGTTAAACTTAATAACTTAGACTGGTGTTAGTGGAATGAAAATTTCCCTTCCTATTTCTTTTATTTTGTTTCTTGTGGGTAATAGATCTTATTATTATTATTATTTTTATTATATATTTTTTTATTTTTATTAATTTTATTATTTTTATTATCGTATTAGGATTGACAATTGGTTTTGGCCAAGCTTTAAGCTACGATGCATTTATTAATTTTTTTAATTTTTTAAACATTGATAATGATACCCGGCTTTTCCCCTCATTTGTCCCTCACGTTTGGCGATGCCATCGAGGACCTCTGTGTCCCTGGTAGGTCTAACCTTGGTGGTAAGGCATTCGTGACCCCAACCCAATACCATCAACCCATCCTCTGTAGCCGAACCATCGTATTTGTTTTAAACTTTTAAACTGTTTAACTTTTGTAATTTTTAACTTCGGATGGCAGTTAGTGACCACCAGGTCCTTGCCATTCCGGTGGCGTTTGCAACGAATATATTATTATTATTAATATTATTATTATATATAACCTTGCCTTAACTAGCAATTCTTTCCCTTAGCATGCTTCTACAGGTAGTTTCTCTAGGCCAAAGCACTGGTAGAATTATCCGACCCTTGGCTTCACCTGTTGGTTCTCACTTTAGCATGTTTCTATAGGTAGTTTCTTAAGTCAAAAATTCTCCTTAACTCACCCTTGGCTTAACTAGCAATTCCTTTCCTTAGCGTGTTTCTGTCGGCAGTGTATTCAGTCAAAAATTCTCCTAAACTTATCTATCCCTTCGCTTATCTAGCAATCCTCTCCCTAGTGTGTTTCTGCAAGCAGCATCTCCAGATCTAAAACCCTTAGATTAACTAGGAATTCTGTCCATTATCATGTTTCTGTAGGCAGTTTTCTAAAAAAAAAAATTCGTATCAAATCTGACCTTTTGCTAACCACTGTTTACAGCCTTAGCATGTTTCTATAGGCAGTTTCTCCAGTCTAATATTCTCCGAAACTTATCCTACCCTTGACATAACTAGCAAATCTCTTCCTTAGTGTGTTTCTAGAGGTGGTTTGTCCAGTTCAAAACACTCCTAGACTTACCTGGTGCATTATAGTGCGTCGGCCAATGAAAGCTACAGGACATTGCCGTATTGATTAAGTTTTAAATTTAGCCAATGAACATAGACTTACAACGATAACACTACAGCAGCTTTCAAAAACTACTAAAGTGTTATCATTGTAAGTAGGTTGTGAATGGATGAATTTAGTACACGATTAAGAGAACTTAATGCACGGTGGTGACGTCACGCTATTACATCCCCAAACTAAAAGTGTAGTCGTTATATACGGTTAATGTGAAAACCCACACACGTCACAGTGGGTTAATTTTGATAACCCACACTTTTTTGATAATCTAACACTTTTTACGGGGGTCTACACAACCCCTTCTCCACCATGTGACATATGACACCCGACTTTGCAAAATTACCGTACACAACATAAATTCAACGAGCACACTTCATTGCAACCAGCATAAACAGGCACATTTACAACCCGCGACTTTTTTCTTTCTAGCATACCACGAAAAAAAAACTCGCGTACAATGCTAGGCCTCCACCCACGGAGGAATGGCCCAAACCGGCAACCTTTCGTACCGACGGTACGAAAACTAGGCTACTGACACTTTGAAATACACCTAAAAACCTACGAGACTCAAGCGAATATTGCATTTTATACACTCATCTGATTTAAACTATTAAAGTAGAAAAAAAAATACAGTTTTACTGTAAAACGCAAACATCGGTATTACGGAACGTTTCTTCCCTTCGGTCGGCCTTCATACACAGGAAGCTTCCAACCCTGCTTCCAACCCCGTTTCCAACCCCGTTTCCAACCTTGAACCTCCGTTCAGGAATTTACATAAGTCGCATGTAAAAAAATCTTAAATTCTTGAAACAAGTCTTTAAAAAAACTCTAACAAGACGACAAAATAGCTTGACGTCACACCTTAGCATTAACATACATATCCGTGAATCATAGGCGATATAACGGCTATAATTGCTCGCGAGCATTTATTATAGCCGTTAAATCGCCTATGATTCACGGATACCTATTACATATTTCTGGCTAGGAAATTCTGTCTTGAAGAATTTAAGTCAGCTCTCCAAGACTTTAACGAAGACATCACTTGGGGTCCCGATGAGCTCTCCCATTTTTCTTAAAACAGTGTGCTCCCTTTCTTGCTCTTCAATCTTCCTTTTAATAGGTCTCCGCACATATATATGTCCATCTTGGTGGAAAGATGCCAACATCACCACTATTCATAAAAGCGGATCCCAGCATACTATTAAAAATTATCAGTTAGTCAGTCTTCTTTCTACTCTTTCCATAATTCTCGAATGGTTTTTTCATAGTAACCTACAGAATTGCACTGCTTTTAACATTCTGCATTCATCACAGCGTGGTTTTCTGCCCAAGTGAACCTGTCTCAACAATACGCTCAGTACTTACGACCTACTTATTCAATTTGTGGATGCTGGCATTCCGTGTGACATGATTTTCTGGATTTTAAGAAAGCTTTCGATTCTTTCCGGCATTACCGTAATTACTGAGCTCTCTTCTGCCAATCTTCTATAATCTCTTATGGTGATCGGCAGCATGTTTGCCTCCAAACAGTCAGAACTGCTTCCTTCAGGTGTTCTTTAGGGGTCTGTACTTGAGCCTTTGCTCTTCCCAAAGTTATATGACTGACCTACCCAGGATTCTCACCTCTGATACCTGCAGTTACGCGTATGATTTGAAGCCATACTCACCTTCTGTTCTCCCTTCCCCACTTAAAGCTGATCTTGACCGCATTGTTGACTGGGCTACTAACTTAACCTCGATAACTGTACCGCTATACATTCTGGCCATATAAATAGACACAAATCGCTGTAAATAATATTAAGGAAAATTGGAAATAAGCCATCAGTGTAAATTATACACTAGAAATAACGTAGTGGCTTATTCGAATATTTGTCCGACTCCTAGTGGGGACTTCGTTCTATCATTTGGATTCAAGAAACCAAGGAAGGCAGGAGGCACGGCTTTTCTAGATAGTATACTGAACAGGTAGTGGTGATACTGACAGCTTCAAAGCCGTGTAAACATATCATGGGGATCCCAGAAGCTGAGGCACTTTAAAAAAAATGTTGACTGCTGAAAATTTTATTTTTGAGTTCCAAAAATAACTTTTTCTTCCAGCAGTTTGGGTTTGGTCAGTGTTTTTTTTATAATAACTAGCGGAGTCGCTCGCTCATTCCGCGTTGTCTCGCTACGCTCGAGGAGCTTCCATGCTGCAACTCCTTGTGCTGCCGACAGACATTCCACGTCTAAAACGATCAAGCAAATGGTACGCGTTTTTCGTAAGGCTTCACTGCGTAAACAAATCATAACCATAAATCATTCCAACAGTCTGGCCATCCGAGAGCTACGTGCGCGTCGATCCATGCTTCCAGTAATTTCTTTGATTCCAAGAGCATCACAAAATCATGAGCTGATTATTTCGACGCAAACTAATTGTAGTTATTGCTCACAGTTCGTCCATCACATTCCTAAGCGCGCCTGCATGTCATGTACATCATTCAAAACATACGATTTGTTTGTTTGCACATTTGTACGTCATCTCCTCCAGAAGTAATCCCCTATGAAGGTTAGAGATGAAAGATTGAGAGAGAGAGCAAAGCGAGACACATATTGAAAAAGTATACTTTACATGGAAATCGTTCGCTCTGCTCGCTCAATCCACGCACCACCGTGCTTCAGAAACACGTATTTTTGACACCCTTTTAAAAGCAGGTTTCCATGCATCAAGTCAGTTGATACAAAACTAATTTTAATATCGGTAAGTGTTACGTTTCAAATACGTCGTCCGTTTAGGTTATTTTTGGCGTGCCTCCTTCTCCAGATCATCTCAGTACGTAACTAATAGCTTCAAGACGATCCATGATTCATGTAATTTCTGTGTACTGATTATTTCGACGCAAACTAATTGCAAATGTTGTTCACAGTTCGTTCGTCACGTTCCCCAGCATTATATCTATATTTCACCTACATCATTCCAAACATACGAATTGTTTGTTTGCACGTTTGTACGTCTTCTCATCCAGAAGTAATTCCCTACGAAGATGAGAGATGAAAGATTGATACAGCAAAGCGACACACATTGAAAAGGTTTAGTTTACGTGGAAATCGTTCGCTCTGCTCGCTCAATCCACGCACCTCCGTGCTTCAGAAACACGAATGTTTGACACCGTTTTATGACCAAATCTATTGTTTTGATTTTTCCATGCATCAAGTCAGTTATACAAAACCAATTTTAAGATGCCTATTGTCGTGTGTTGCAAAATACGTCGTCGACAATCTAAGGAAAGCGTGGGCGACTGTTAACGGGAAATTCAGTATTTTCATGTAAACGGGAAATCACAACAATGCTATAAAAAAAACCGGCTATACGGGGGAACTGTCCTAGTAATAATAATAATTACAAACAAAAACGTCAAGTGTGACATAAAAAAGGGGGAATATATGATTGAATTTTCATTTGTTAAAATGAACACGGATAAAAATTGATGATTTTTAATTGAAGTAATAAAATGTATATTTGAGAAAATTTCATCTGTTTAGGTGCTGTTGTGCTTTACGTTTTAAATATATGATTGGTAAAGCACAACAGCACCTAAACAGATGAAATTTTCTCAATTGTACATTTTATTATTTCAATTAAAAATCATCAATTTTTATCCGTGTTCATTTTAACAAGTGAAAATTCAATCATATATGTCCCTTTTTTACGGCACACTTGACGTTTTTGTTTGTAATCCATGTACCTTTTTTACAGCTATGGCGTCGCGCTACAAAGCTTTATGCATGCAGTCGATTGTTGCTGGCCACTTTGAAACAATTCAACTCAGCTCTGAAAGCCTGCATCTGCGAAATAAATATGCAATTCTATCGTTTTTAGCTGCCAATTTCGAGGCCGCAACGTAGCTTAGTTTGGTTTAAAAATATATGCGTTTAGCTGAAACACGGATTCTTTCAAAGGGTCAAAGGGTTTAACGAGCGTTAACCACTCCTGGTCATCTGCCCGAAGCCCTAAGGCCCTAAGGCCCTTTCATTTTACCGTTCAACAATCGACTTTTGAATTTGAATTTGTTTTATTGAGCCTTAAGGCCTACAAGCCATCCGCTCACTCTACAATAAAACTACTTACTAACTACTTACAAACTAACCTAACAAACTAACCTAAAATACAAACTAACCTAACAAACTAACCTAAAATACAAACTAACCTAAAGTACATATAGTACAATCGACTTTTTAGCAAAGACATAACAACGGGACGAAGAATGAATCTGGAGTTTGCTGAGTGGCATTGTTCCCTAAATACAATGGTTAAAACAATGTAAAACAATCAAAATGATCGTTTAGGGTCCCGTAACTTTGGAATGGATCGACCAATTGAAAAAGTGGTCCCTGTAAGGTTGAAGCCCAGGAAAATTTCTGGCTCAGATCATGTTTCAGATTTTAGGTAGGGGCAGTAGTTTTTTCTGAAACCTTGTCAGCCAAGAACAAGAACAAGAACCAGAACAACAACAACAACAAGTGAACAGTTTTCAAATTTACGTGTGGCTCCCTACGTTTACTCTTGCACGGAATTGCATAAAAGTTGGTGTAAAGTTTGTAAAAGTTGCTATCTACTATCTGACCAAAGTTTGGTCGAAATATATTGAATAGAAACGGAGAAATTAATAGTTTTAGTTTTGCTGGAGAGAGGACTTCAATCACATAAATACACGGCGAGCCGTGTATGATAATACTAATAAAACATCTGGTACTTAAGCACACAGGCCTGAAATAGAGCTTGTTTGATAAATATTTTTTACTGTTAACGAAGCAAGAGTGACAGGAATATAAGCCTGAAATAGATCGTGGATCACTAATAATCAGCCCAAGGTTATTAAGCAACCAAAAATAAAGTCAAGATGTACTAACAAACGGCAAGTGAGTTGTAAAGTCACAATTAACAGAACAGTGTTCTGGGGTCAAGTTAAAAAAAATTGAAACATGACAACAATATCAGTAAAACGTGCCAGCAGTAACAAAAGTTAAAACATCGACATAAACTACGTAACTTCAAACAAGTAAACTTAGACAAATCTACAGTCCACAATTTCGTTTTAAAAGAACGTAATGAGGTAGCTGTCGTTTTATGGCCCTCTCTTTATGGGGCCTAAAAATTTTTCCCCCATCCCCCCCCGGGGAGTCCAAACCCCCCCCCTCTCCCCTCCCTGGTCCCTTAAATTTTTCGGGAGGAATCTTCTCCTCAAAACGTCCTGATGACGATTCTTAGGAAGGTTTGAAGCAGTGGACCATACAAGATGCCTGATATGATAAAACGCTTTCCATATGAGACCGCAAAACTCACCCGGTCGTGTTGCAGATAAGTACGGTTTTTCCTTCCTTTTTATTTTATACGGTGCGCGTTTGTTGTAACGCACACTATAATTATGTTGTGCGCGCTCAAACAAGCTATAACATTCGTGATTTGCACGAGATCATGAATTAAACACACTCCAGTCGTTTTATTTGCGTGTTTTATCGAGTGTTGTCCGATTTAACGGGGCTATCACAAACTTAACATCCCTCCCTTAAGATGGCTGCATCAGTTCGGACTAACATTTCTCCATGCTGCGAGTGGTAGTAGTTATTTGTTAGCTAGATCACACCTCAGTAAAATGTTTAGTGTAGTCAGTGGCAAAACTAGAGTTTTATACTAAGGGGGCAACACTAGCCATTTAGCTGAACGTTGTGGGGGGAGAAACCAATAACAGCTGGGGGGGTCTGGGGGAGCGCTGTGAGGTCCCGCAGGGGGGTCCGAGATGGAGCCCCGGAAGCTGACGCATTTTTGCTACTTTTCGGTGTTTTGTGGCCTTGAGTGTGAAACATTTTTATAAAGTCCGTTTTGTTGACGGCATTATACGCATAAAAAAATTGTAATGTAAATCTGTCAGTTTTTCATACTAGATAGTAATTTTTTATAAATAAAATACGTTTTCAGGATGGTCAAGGTTTTTTCAGCTATGCAAAAAGCGACTTGGCCAAATTGCCGAATAAGTCTTCAAAATCTTTTGAGGGGGCGAACTGCCCCCTCCCCCCACTAGTTACGTTACTGATTGCAGTTATTGGTCTGATTATCTACAATTTTATAAGCTTCCATATAGCGATGTGTACTCCCAATCCACAGCATCCTTTGTATACATACTGGACGTGGGTGTCAGCAATTATCAAAGAGGGGTGTGCCCACCATCGGGAAGAAAGGCCAAAGAGTAACATTTACAGTAGTAACTTCGCAATTTTTTGTCGAGATTATACCATCATATTTTTCTAACGACGATTAACCAATTGGAAGCCAATAAACGGCAGGTGCCAGCCAATCACACCTCTTTAACACCGATTAAACAACCACACGTTATTTTATCAGATAAACTGTCAGCCTCATCCCTCCACCTTGGATTTACGATCTCCTCTTCTGGTATATCCTGGTTCCACTGCATACGAACGTATCAAAGAAGTGCATTTGGTAGGTAAACATGCAGAACGTATCTGAGAGTCAAGTGACACATAATTTGACTTCACCAATCTTTAGCTATACCACAGTGCCAGAAGATTAGCGGCAATACTATTTTGTAAGCGGTGGTTCAGGCAGCAGAGTTAGTTTGTCAAACAGTTTTGAGTGTGAAATTGAAGCGAAGCGCGGGAGCAATTGGAACTATTTATTTTTAAAGTATTTTAAAACAATTTATAATCACCCCTGCCCTCACGGCAAAGTTCCCTTTTTCTGAAAAAAGTGCTAATTTTCTCTGGCGCGGTGGTGTAAAAGTGCCTAAAACAGGCAAAAAAAGAGACAATAACAGCTATGAAAGTAGCGCAAAGAGAGGCAGAAAGGGTTAGAGTCCCAAAAAGTTGGGGCGGGGGGAGAGGCTAATGGAGGGGGAAAAAGTGATTAAAACGCCAAAAAAAAAAAGAGGTCCACACAAAAGAAAAAAGCCAGTTGCCCTTCTCGACGGGCAGGGGGGGTGGGAAAGGAGAGGGGGGGGGGGGGGGGCTGTGTATGTCCCAGATTGTTGGTTTTGGAGAAAAAAAAGCATAAAATTAAGTGAATTTGGTAACGCGTTGGTAAATACAAACCGCTATTTTAGCTTGGCTTTCTTCTAATGTTTGTTGTTTATCTCCATTCGGCTTTCCTTTGGCGCTTTGGGGATTGTACTTCGAAATAGCACTGGAGTAGAATGGGGCGTGAATCATCACACCACTCCCCTCCCGAGAACAGGGGGGGTGGGGGATGGGCAAGTAGTGCCATGATTTCGACATAGCTTAACATATTGGGAAATGTAAGTACTTTGTTCCGAGTCTAAATTCGAGGTCTATTTTTCCGCTTTCCTTTTGGTTTTCCTCTTAGAAACACGCTCTGGGAATTCTTGTGGCTATGAAGTTCGTGTGGTTTTTCAGGGAAATCCGTACGATTCCATTCCCCTCGTTTCCAATATTAAGCAAGGGAGTTGCGACGGTGGGTGGTGGGGGCAGGCAGGGTCGAACTGGGTAGGAAAGGGCGCCTGTGCCATTTATCGAAATGACCGGGGAAGGGCACCATGTGTTTTACAGGAAACTTTGATGAAGTGATGGTGCCTCCAACCATCTAGGAGTTTGGGGAGGCGCTGTAAGCTCCCCAAGCAGAAGCAAAGTCCGGGGTTGAACTCGAGAAGCTTTGCTTATTTTCATATTCTGTCGTCATTTCTAGCTTCGGAGTGCATTCGTCAACACACATTTTATATTTCAAGTAATGCTATTTTTGAAATTTTGGATTGGGGGAGGGGAAGGGGGAGGGAGTTTAAAAGATGTGTTAAAATTGTTAGCAAAGAGAGGGAGAAAACAAAAGGTGCCTGAAAGGAAAAGGTCATCAGCTGATAGGGAATCCAAAACCATTCATTTTTCT
>JAHWFP010134515.1:0-12097 GCA_023313725.1 Lithobius niger | reverse complement strand
TCCAGGCTCCTACCACCCCCTCTTGCAACAGCCAATCAGAGTGCAATTTCCTAACCCGGGTGGCAGGAGAGGCCAGGCTCCTACCACCCGCCCTTGCAACAGCCAATCAGAGTGCAAGTTTGCTAACCCGGGTGGCAGGAGACGCCAGGCTCCTACCACCCGGGGGTGGCAGGAGACGCAGCCAAAAAAAAATTGTTCGTTGTGAAAATGATAAACTCTCAGGTTTTTGATCTTTTGAGGCGAGGTCTCCTCTCAAATTTATTGGTTGTGCTGCATTTTCCTTTTTAAAAATAGGAATCACTCTGGCCATCCGCCAGCATTCAAGTATAGTGGCAATTTTAGGATAGCAAAATAATGATACATAAAGTTGCAAAGTTGCAAAGTTGCAAGTTTAGGATAGCAAAATAATGATACATGTATCCTAATTAAATGTTCCTTGTGCTACCATGCTTAGCCAAAAGCAAAAGGCAAAGCCAAGTACAATGAAATGTGCCTTTTGCTACCGGGGGTGTGGCTGACTATATCGTAAATGCTTACTACTTTCTTGCAGTTCCTTGTGGCTCAGTCAACATGGGAGGTGCTTCATCAAGTACAATGAAATGTGCCTTTTGCTACCGGGGGTGTGACTGACCATCGCAAATGCTTACTACTTTCTTGCAGCTCCTTGTGGCTCAGTCAACATGGGAGGTGCTTCATCTGTTTGACTTGCTTTTAATTCGTCTTCCCTGGGATGGAAAGACAGATCAACATACCTTGGATCCAGTAACTCGATGATTAATAATTGTTTTGTTTTGTTAAAAATTTTCGGGAACGTTCCTATTGAGAATTATTTTTCTCCATTTCAACGTCAAAGAAAGTATGATTGCATATTTACTAATTCTCCCAGAATTTTGGTGGCAATTTAGTACAATGCACTAGGCTCAATATTGTGAATTTTATTCTCTCCACTGTCATGTTAGAAGATGGCTAATAGGGTGTGAGAATTGATCTTTTATACCAGTTTGTGTCATGTATTCTTTTACTTGGGCATTGTTGTACTTAGTACTGTGGTCAGAATGTATTAATTAAGTGTACGGCGAGTTTCTGCCTCTCCGTTTTCATTGTGCACTGTAACATGGTACCATACCTTGACGTAGCGACTTTTGCTTTCATTGAATGTGGTGAAGCAATGACGACCTGATATTGCCGGCATGAGGAATGGACCAACAATTTTGGAATAAACAATGTTAGCCTATCATATACATATTTGATCACTGTCGTTGTTTTAAAATGTTTTGTGTTACTATGTCCATTGAGACAAGCTGTACACGCATAACTTTTTATATAATTAATGAATTTGGTGTACTAAAATCACTCTGTGCTTGCGTTTTTGGAGCTTGATTTACCCGATCAAGTTCCTGCACACTAGCAAGCGAGGTCGGCGTGGTATGACTCCTCATCACCCAAAGACCGCTTTTCCTAAATAAATTGGGCTGCGCATGCGCCGACTCTGACGTCATGTATTTGTGATCTCTGAACTCAACATGGCGGTCGTTCTCGGTCCGACGAATCAACGCAACTATAACGCAACTCTGGACTAACAAACTAGTGAATACTTATTATGAAACGTAAGTGGGACTGTTCCGAACGTAAAAATTGTATTCGGGTGTATTATGCTACAATTGGCAATGTGGAATTTACGTTAGGCTAGATAGCCACTGGAAGTAAACGATTGCGGTCCTACGCGCAAGGCCAGCTCCTTCCTGGCTCAACTCTTATCTCAGCTGGCCTTGCCTATGCGCGACCTCTCGGCGTTGTCGCTGGTTAGCTTTGTTGGCACGTCGCCGGCAATAATTCTGCCTATGTTTTTAACAATTCCAACACGAAGTGTCGTTAAATATTTGAAATAGATGTAATAACTACCCATCAGAGACCACAGCCGTAAGTTACATTTATTTTTAACAACAATAAAAATTCCTAAAAATTTTGATCATTCTGACTACCACAGGGCCTCATCACAAAATACGTGTAGAACAACGTTTTTTGTGGTTATTGTAGTTGTTTTTTTCCTGTCCCGCCAAGTAAAACTAGGGTGCCGGTAACAGACACTGCGTCTGCATATCGTTATTTACACCCAAAAACAAAAAAAATTAGCATGAATAAATCTAAACTAATTACCCTTCCTCCCGCCATACAAAAAAAGCTTACATTTGTTTCTTTTTTGGGGCGGAGGGGGGGGGTCTTCCCCCCCCCACTGCAGTCCATTGAACATTCGAGCCTTAGCTTGCAAATTTTCAACAACAGTATGTGCTATCACATATGCCGTACAAAATCAAGCTCCATAGATTACAGTTGTGTTCTTGTTTCAATATTCTTTAGAGTAGACACTGACACGTACATAAATCGTTTATGCTGTGCGTTATTTTTCCTTGACAAATAACCGGTTTTTGGTCGAACTTGACGAGTTATTAGCAAATTCCGAGTTAATATTTTTCGGTGACCTGACTTAAGTAGGTATTTAGTTAGGCTTAGTGATCGTCTGAGTTGCATCAGTGCTATTATAGTTAACATGGCTTGAGTAATGACTTAGTTTCTTTAGTTTGGCTCGACTAATATTGCTTTTGTATTCTTTTATTACATTTACTAGGTGTGTTATTTTGGCTTAGAAACTGTAAATAATTAGCCTACGAATTTTGCTTTTGCAATTTTACGTCCAGTTGGTTTGTAATAAAATATCACATTTGTAATCGTCAAATATTATTCTGAAACCTGATCTCAGAGCTTAGCTTACGGAAAATAATTCAAATTCAGGTAACTTTCTAAAGTTAGGGGTGTATCTCTGAAACAAAATGCGATTTCACCTTCAATACTAGTTGTAATTACGTATACTTTACTTGCACATTTCACATTTTCAGCATTACCATCAGCATGACCATTCCTACGTTTGAAAACCAAGACATGTTTCACATACATTGTCCTCCTGAACCTGAGTCAATTATTAACGCTTCTTTTAAACTCCAACTAGCTTTAGTTGACGAAGCAAGTAGACTGCTTGCTTTGTTTACCCTTTACCTTGTGATTTCTTCTTTATTTAGCTTTAGTTGGTAAAGCTTGTACACCTATACACTTTGTGTAAGTGAAACAAGTCATATAATCCTTACCCACTGCCAAATTTTTGTGTATGTGTTCTCTATGGCCTCGCCGGTGTCCTTTGCAACGAGTTCGCGCAGATTGTTGGTTTTGAAAGTGTTGTTGGTTTGCAACAGCTCGTGCTTTCGTGTCCGGCATTGCTGCACAGGTAACATGAAAGACGACCTGCTGCTTGCTGGTGCCTGGTACGGGGTTTCTAATTGGCAAGTACTTGGTTTTGTCTGAAATTGTTTCGACCATTGAATGCAATTTGTTATGATTGATATATTATCAATACATACTCTCTCCTTTGGATTTAACTTTTCTTCTTTCCTTAGTGGTATTAAGTAGCTTGTTGTTAAATTATCATAAGACAATGTTAGCTGCAGTTTTACGCAACACGCATTTTCTTCATCCACTAAATTTTTTTTCCATTATCATTTATTTGCTGAAACAATCCACTTATTTTGCCTAGCTAGTCTGCAACTCCTATAACTTTTTACTGATTTCACGTTTCAGATTTCACGTCAAGGCAAAATACCTTAGAATATTTGATGGCTCGTGGACTTTTCAAGAGTTCCCATATTCTTGCAGCAGTTCGGTATTTAATTTTAGCAGTAGAAACTGAAAACAGTATTACATCTACAGCTTTTTCATTTGATAACTCCCATTTTTCGAAATCTTTTCCATCTTTTGGGTTTTCTTTACCTGATATGCGTAAATTACAAATACCGTCGGCCATTTTGCGTTTTTAATTAGCATTTATTTGACTTTCTTACTAATTCCTTAATTTTACTTTAGCAAGATTAACTTCATTCTTCCTAGTTTAAAATAAACCTTTTAATTGACGTTCTTTAGATACAACTGGACTTCTTCCATCTTCCTTGCAATGTTTTCCTTAATGGATTCCTGTTAGTCTCTCATCTCCATACCCTATAGTCCAGTTTGCCTCGTCCTGTTGTCAAAAGGTGCAAGCCTCATAAGAAATTCACGAATTTTCACTGAAGTTCTGTATACCAGTTGTTAGAGGGTAAATTAATATTAAACATGGTTTAAATAAAACACACATGCTACAAGTATATTAACATTTAGTTAAGGGAAGTACAGGGTAAATCTGTCACGAAAGTGGACAACGAGGACTCTAGCTGTTTGCCAGAAGTGGTGAGGAATCTGGCTTCAGACTTCTTCCTAAATAGCCAGAGGTTGTCGTTGGTTTCAGTTTCTAATCCATTCGAGTTTCCATCTGGTATCCAGTCTGGCATCGTCAGGATTTCTGAAATACTGGTTTTCCCATGTGCATAGCACAGTTCTCTTCCTTTTAAGCAATCTGATGCCGTCTGCTTTTAGAGTCAACGTGACAGTAATTAAATGGGTACTAAAAATCTCAACAGAAATACGTCATTCAACTACTTATATACAGTGTTCACAGACTTAATATGGAGGGGGCTACGTTAAAAAAAATTCACTTGCCTTCAGTGACCTACTACAGTGCTGGAAATAGTCGAAGTCGAATTACCTGGCATGCAGGCAGCTTCACATTCTTGTAAATCGTCAAAGCGATTGTCTCCTCCCCCGCAGCCTCGAGCATGTCGAACCCATTCACACTGGCCTTTCTCTTGGTTGTAATGAAGGCTCAGAATTAGGTCATAACTGTATCTTGCACACTTGTGACCATTTGCAAATTCTCCTATTTCCAACGAACATATATCTGGAATAGATATAGAAGAATAAAAGGCTTTCATTAGCGAGATGAAGTATCGAAGAAAGCATCAAGTGATGTGGTGGTAAAAAACACATAATTATACAACCTGGAAGTGGCAAGACATTAGAAAATTACTAATTTTACAACAAGGTAGATTGATTTATAGAAAGTCAGCCTGACTTACTCTTGGTCAACTTTCACTGTATGAAAATCGTTTTTGGTGTTGCTTTTCGGGCTCTTGAATTAAGGAAAACACATTGTCAGCAAAAAGGGGATACCTTCTCCAGATACTTTACCTCATTTTGTAATGTCGTGTTCATCGAAACTAGTTTTTTTTCTTAATTAAAGAGGCCAAAGAGGCATCAAAATAACGGTTTTGTGAATGTGAAAAGCAAGTGGGTGAATGGTATTCTCTTATTATGATTTATGTAATGAATTGAGTGCTACACCGGGTGGAAAAGGTGTCATAAGAGAAATAACACTATGATGACGATGACGTACAGCCACTGGGCTCATCATCGGCATCGAATCGGAAATCCAACATGGGGCGCCATCTGTTGTCGCCACTGGAGAGTTATAGTGTGAGCACGTAACTAAGCAAAACTGTATTGTAGATCCAAGAGATAGCGGAAACATAACTAGGATATGCTACATTGGATGTTCTAGGAAGCCCATGATGAGTAATAATAGACAACTGGCATAGGATAAGTCAAATGTATTAAAATAATTGGTTTGGGGCGAGGGGACTGTGGACAGGAATGCACTAAAACATCATACTGTCTGCCCATTCAGCCTTCCAACTAGTAATAGAAATAAATACTTTTAAGTTGAAAAGACCCGCTTTTTGATACTCAATCAGATCAGCATGGAACTAGCCACATAACATAGCAAACAACTCTATTGATTTTCGACTACTACGTTAATTTTTTAAAGCCCTGAAAACGTTTTCTTTCCTGGAAATATGATTAAAAATTTTTTTTTGGTTGCTTTACCAACCTGGTCAATTCTTGTACCACATTCCGAGTGTAAGCTTTAAATTCGGAATAGAATCCCGCATTGAGAGAAATTAGGATCAAACCCAGATTAGTTTGCTTGACTGCATTCGGAGTGCAAGAAGGAAAGCATGGGAAAATGGAGTTAGTTGTTAGTTTATCAACCCACCACCAGAACATGATATTTTCACTTAACGCATTTGTGCTTAGGCCTGCACTCACGTCGTGGGTGCTACCAGCAGGTAAAACTTTTAATTTTTTTATTTTCAAATAATATTTGCTAGTAGGAGTATAAACTCACTTTGAAACTTAATGCAGACTTCCTTCGTTTATGTGAGGTATATTTCAGTAAACAGCAAATAAAACCAGATTAACATTATGCTAATTCGGAATTCGACCCAATTTGCGTTCCAAGCACACAGTGAAGTGAGGCTAACTGTATTTTATCCAGCTATGAACCCGAATTCGCCTAACTCGGAAACGATCCACTTAATTTCAGAAGTGGCCATCCCGTTTTGAGTACCAATTTGATCCGCAGTGAGTTAAAGATGCATTCCGAATGGGGTACTAGTAGAATTGCACACTTTACTCTTAAAACGCGACCAATGTGACACTTACCAGACCACGCCTACTATTTCAACCAATTGCCAACGTTTAAAATGTCTAAAAATATGTACACTTTATAAAGTTCACCCCCCCCCCCCCACACACAATTCAGACTTAAAGTTTACCCTACTATGATAGAAATAAGAAATAGAAATAGAGAAGTTAAGCAAAACCCCAAAACCCCAAAGAAGTTAAGCAACTAGAGCGTCATAGCGTGATTTGAAAGCGTTGAGTGAAGGAGCACAAACAACAGATTGAAAAAGGGAGTTCCAGGTTGTACAACCCTTTCCGTGAAAAAGTGAAAGCGTAGTTTAGTCCGAGATACAGTGCCAGAAATACGGAGTGGGTGGCCACGAGTGAAGTTACCATTTGGAATCGGGGAAAGAACAGGGTCCACATCAAGGAGATTGTGAATACGTTGGTAGGTAAGTATCATGTCGCCACGATGAAAATGATCATGAATGGAGGAAAGCCCAAGTTTACGTAGGTGATCAGAATAAAGTAAGGAACGAATAGTGTGACACCATTTGGTAAGGCGACGTTAGCAGTTTTCGAGACGATTAAATGAGTAAAGATTGCAGAGACGACAAATTTGGGAGCAGTAACCAAAGACTAGGAGGAGAAAGGTTTATATAAAATAGCAAACAGGTAGGGTGTAAGGTTGGAGAAACGTTTCAGTACAACATGGGCTTTACGAAAAACTTTGGAGATGACATTTTCAGTGCGAAGATTGAAATTTAGAGCGTTATCAATAAGGATCCCAAGGTCAGGATGATTAGTAACAGGAGTGGTAGGTTTGCCAGAAAGATAGTAAGGAAAGTGAGGATTATTATTCCCAAAGTAAAGGACGTGACATTTATCAGTATGATAAAGAAGGGAATTGGTAGAGGCACAGTGCACAACACGTTGGATGTCTTCTTGAAGTAATTTGCAGGAAACAGAGTTAGAGAAGATTTTCAGCATAGCAGGCATTAGGAGAACGAATAACAGAAGGTAAGTCAGAGATAAAAATATTGAACAGGAGGGGTCCAAGAACGGAGCCTTGAGGAATACCAGACGTAACGTGAAGCCAAGGAGCAGAGGAACCACGAAGACGACCTGTTGCTGCCTAAGGAATTCTTGCATTCTTGCTTTCTGAGAATAGACCCACAAAACACTTTGTAAATTTCAAAGTTTGCCTGCCATTTAAACACTCGGGTATAGTCAAATTATAACAAAAAGGACAACTGACGGATTGAAATGTAGTAGGAAACAACTAAAGAATTATGGTATCACGAGTACCATACGTGAATATCAAGAGTCCTACCATAGCCTAACTTACACTAAGTTTTGTTACGGAATGTGCAACAACAAAAATTTAAACATAATCGGTTAAAAACTGTGATAGTTGATGACCTTTTACTGACATGGCAACAAAGGTAGGGAGTGATACCACTTCTAATTCACGAACATGTACTCAAATCTAATAACGTTTTTAAATAGGTTTTAATAATTTGGCCCTTAACATTAACTAGTTTTTATAATAGGGATTTATGAGAAAGAGAGTATAAGTCGGGAGGGAAGGAGATAGAATTAAAGCTAAAGACGGATAGGAAACACTAGTTAGAGGCTGGAAGGAAAAGGCCAAATGAGGTTGGAGAAAGGGTAGGGAAGGTATATTACCAAATGAAGGTTGGTAAAAGTACGGGCAAGGTTCGTGCAAGGTGGGGATAGAAAAGGCAAGTCAGGGGAATTACCTGAGAGAATAGTGATGGAGGTAGCTATGGTAGGACTGTTAACAGAAGGGCAGGTGGAAGATTTGGTAAAGATCTTTGGTTCAGTTCATATGGTATTTTTATGCGACCCTGGTGGTGGAAATAGGTTGTCAGCAGATGTGAAAGTGTAGGCAATTGTTTACTTGCCAGTGCCAAAAACAAAAATGAGGATTAAAGTGAGTTTTGCGATAGTCTGGGTGTAAGGAAGCTTCACCCTTATTAAGCATTAACGTCATTTGTATTGCAGACAGATCACAACCCAATAATTTGGTTAAGGACGCAGGGGACAAGTAAAGGGAGACTTTTAAGGTGGTCCCTCACTCTGTAAGATTTCTTCATGATTCAGCACAGGAAGAAGGTTTTGAATGGGAACGCTGATGCATTAAGCATACTTCCTGTTGGGGACCCTGAGTGAGTGAATATGTAAGTATGTGAAGGGGGGTTTAAAATGTCCTGCTGAGGAGGGCAGGGCGTGTTTGCTAGTGTATGTACCAGTCTAACTATACAGGAAGCTGGTGTTGGATTGTTTCATGTGGTTTTGTGGTGTGAAATGATGAAAAGATTTTGTTTTGGGGTAAGCAGTGAAAAGGCTCATTTGTGGTGTGTGTGGTTAGATTGTGGGTAGATAGAATTGTATGGATGGTTTGATGTGTTTAAATGGTAGTTCGTTTGGTGTATCAGTAGGGAGGGTTTGTAAAGTGATGGCCGGCCCACTGTGTTGTGTTTGGTGTTCAGAGGAATGCCAGTGTACCATTTGTGTGTGCTAACTGCACGCCTGGTGTTATGCAACACTAGTGGCACCAGCCTGAAGCATAAGAAAGCATGTGCATGCCTGGTGTTTTAAGAAAACACTAGCATTTCATCGTGTGAACGAGATTTCTATGGAGGAAATCTGTGCATAGGGTTGGAGGTGGAAGGAACGACCCCTACTTACACTTACACTTACGACCCCTACTTAGCTATATAAAAGCTTGTCGGAGGGGTCGAACGGGTTAGACAGCCGATGGCAGGTTATGGTTACAATAGAGGTGTTACAGGACGGTCTCAGTTAGCAGTCAGCAAATCGTTTTGAACCTGGAAAGAATCCGAGATAGTCCCGGTGGCAGAACTATAGCGAAAGGCCTCTTGAATTCTTCGGCGGGGAAACTGGGTCAGCGAGAGGACCATTTGTGGACCAAATATATAGATACAGCTGCTGAATAATTTAGTTTTGTACTGGATGACAGTAATATTATATGTGATATTGATTTTGAAAACGACCAGCTCGCCGTTGTGCATTTTAGGAACAATCAAAATCTTAGCGAAGGAAACAACAATGTCTCGGTCGTGATCTCTAGCTTTATAACTGCTTATGGTAGGCTTCGATTGTTGAAGCTGTTACGTGAGCACGCCCCAGGCAGTATTTTTATTGCGACACGGACAGTACCATCTTCAAGGTCAATAAAAACGATTGGTACGACTTACAAAACGATCCTCGTCTCGGAGGTCTAACCAATGATTTAACCTCTTACGGAAAAAATGCTTACATTAGTCCTTTTTGTAGTAATGGATCTAAGAATTATTCGTTCGTTGTCCAGAGTGACGAAGGTACGAAAATTGTAGTTAAGGTAAAGGGAATTACTTTAAATTTCCGTAATAGTCAAGTACTAGATTTTGACACTATCGCTAAAATGGACGAAAATATTGACCGAGGTGAAACTGTCGTCCTTACAGAGCCACGAAAAATTGTACGAAGGAACAATTGTTTGTTAACCACTAGTCAAAACAAAACGAATCGTACTGTAGCTACTAAACGGTACGTAGACCCTCGAACTTACATTTCATACCCTTGGGGGTACTAACTATGCACATCTACAAGTCGCATTCGATTTTGAGGCCAAGAAAAATAAAAATAGCCTCGCACCGTCATTGGTAAGTATTGTAATTATCAACTAACACAATATAGCTCGTTTTTTAATAACATTTTAAAGATGGTAGGTAGAGACAGGGACGCTCGACTTATTTAGTCGAGTAAGCTCGAGCTTGTCAGAGAATCCAAATCCAAGCTTGCTCGGGAGGTACTAATATTGGTTCCGACTACGCTCATCGGAGTGTAGTTTTTGGTTTGGTTAGGTTTTTTACTTCCCATAGAAATATTCATTATTCATATGTGAATGCTTAGCGACCAAATCCGGAAAAGGGTCAGGGCTGCATCGGGCCTGGGGTCGCCGAATGAGTGAGCGAAACGAAAAGTTAATTGACGAAATTTATTTTGGTCAAACATGACATACACATGTGCGACCAAACAGTACCAGCATTGCAAGCGATACATCCAACATCACCCGTCCGTACACGAACTTCAGCAAGCAATACAACATTAGTGATCAAAAAGTATTTCAAGCAATGATGCTTGAGCGTGCCAATTTTTAAAATGGTGCATCCAGTGATTTGAGTCACAAGATGCGCTGATTGAGTGAGCGAAGCAAACAAAAATCAGCATTTGTTAGCCAATGTGCGCAAAAATTGCATCGAAGAAACTTAATTCGGTGAAACCAGGGGGTCGCAACTGCAACAATGCAAACAATGTATCGTACTCCAAACTTTCGCACCTGCACTCCTTCCGGCGCTTCGCCGATGCCGGTAACACCAACATTGCACCAGCTAACTCCCGGTTCTCGTCTGAATTAGATTCATGAGAGACCAATCCTGCAATCTATTGATTTATTAATTTTATTTGCAGAATTATTGTAATGCCCTATAAAGTGCATAATAGCAATTTCAGATTAAAACAACAATTTAAAAAAAAAGGGAACGTGGCAGGCACCCATGATGCCCCCCGCTCTCGCCTCTGCTCTGGCCGGAATGAAATTCGTGAGATACACATCCTATATTTCGTCATCACTTCTGTTAGTCCTTGGGCCGCGTAGCCCTATCGTTTCAGCGTGTAGAGAAAATTACGAACCCGCAGTTGGTCTAGTTTGTAGAGCTATGTTGGCTGATTACAAAAATCTAATAATCTGGAAACAGAAGTTGTTCGTTTACGAATAATCATACAGAAATACGGTGTAACCCTTTACAAACTGCGCATGGGAACTCAACGCGTTTGAACCTAGGCCTTAGCCTCAGCGATCGCGAAGAGCAAGCATGTGCGTGTAATGCTGCAAGTTCAGGCAAGATCTGCGCTTATGCCAAAACCCCTATGTTGCTGATGTTTTATACGTATCGTTTGATTTTGCTTCATGTTAAATTTTTTATTCATGATGTTAGAGAGCACACAGTGGGTGTAGTGTGCCGTGCAATTCGTGATTGTTAAGGAGAATATTTATTAAACAGTCGGGTAGGAAAAAAGCCCTAAAATAAATGAAAAATAAATGAAACGTGCCGGAAAGGGTCACTTGGAATACTTAGTAAATTTTCACAAATCCAAGTCATGACACATTTCCTTAATTAATTATTTTACTACTAATTTGTTGGCTATGATTGTGTACAAATTGTAGCGATGTAGCGTTACGATTTGCCCCATCCAATCCTAGACATCAAGTACGGCCCCAAAGTTCTATTTACTTACCCTTGCTAAAAATACGTTTTAAAATGTGGCGTCTAGGAGATTTTCTGTTGAATATTGGGGAATTTTATTTACGTTCTTCCAGAACGTATATTATCCTTTGCTCACGTACAATGACTTTGAAGTTTTATCTGTGTGTGTGCAGTACTAATTTTAATCGTTTACTAATAATTACTATGAGATCAAAAATCTAACAGACTAATGCAGTACAAATTAAAATTATTTTTTCCAATAAATCGCCGAAGCAAAATTATAAGACACTAGTGTAGAAAATTATAAATTGTGATTTTAAAATACGAGAATCATTCCAGTTTGTGACTACACAATTAATGCGTTCACGCTGCCTTGTCTATTAGGTGCAATGCCAACTGAGGCAGTAGCTGTGTTCTTC
>JAHWFP010134497.1:4156-17215 GCA_023313725.1 Lithobius niger | reverse complement strand
AACACAGAAAAGAATACTGTAATCACCTTAAAATAACTGTTATAATATAGCCTTTTTAATACTCAATTTTAAGGGCTATAAAAAATGAAAATCGGTTCTTTGGTTTGACCTCTACGAGAGGGCAAAATTTCCCCAATAAGAAAAACAGCAATAATTGTAGTCACATTAAAATAGCGTTCAAAAGGTTCATACTTATGGTTTAAGCTGTAAAACTTGAGCACAAGTTCATTGGTGCGATTTTCAGGTGTAGTACAGCTGTTACGGGCCAGAATTCGGGCTAATTATCAACATCGAGCTAAAAGCCATGAAATTTGATACACAAGTCAATTCTTTGCTAATAAATCGACCTAGCTATGGAATCTCTCTAGATACCCCCTAAGGCGCCTTTCTGTCCCCCTACCAGACTCACCTATACTACTATGAATTTTGGTACTATGAATTTCGGTACACCAATCACCCCTAGTAGTAGAAATTGAACCAGCCATCGATCCCCAAAAATTTCCACCAAAGCCTTCCCTTGCACCCCCCCCCCCCCCCTCCTTTGCACACCACGAGGCATCAATGACCAACAAATTTTGCTGATCGTGCTAAAACGTGAATTGGTACACATACACAAGTCATTCTTAGCAGTACAACTCAAACTAGAATTTGTTGATCAACAACCTCATGGAGAGGACACAGGGAAGCTCTGGGGGTGGGTGTACCTCATAGGGTTCCATACGTGTTAGATTTCCACTGCTACAATGTATGTTTTTAGTACATTCACCAAGAATTTGTTCAAGAATTTGTTCAAGTTTCATGGGGTGCACAGGAGGGGAGGATCCTGGAGGATGCTTTGGCGGTATTTCATGGGGATCCGTGGCTGGTTCAATTCCTACTACTAGAAATGATTGGTGTACCAATGCATGCTTTCAGTATGATCAACAAGAATTCCGGGTATCAACTTCATAGAGTGGGAATAAGGGGAAGCACTGAGGGCCTTAGAGGATTTCTCAGAAGTTCCATACCTAGTTTGATTTCTACTGCTAACAATGACTTCTTTACCAAATTTCATACTTTTAGCACCATCTGTAAGAAATTGTTGGTCAGGCCTCAAGGAGGGAACACGGGGGAGGGGACCATTGTGTTGCCTTGTAGATTATCTGGAGGGGGTTCCATAGATAGCTCCACATATACTATATGAATGACTTGTGTACCACAATTCAAGTGTTTAGTCCGATCTGCAATCACTTTTTTGTCAAGCATCAGATAGAGGGCACAGGGGAGCGCTAGCATCCCCCTTGGGATATTTCGTGGGGGTTCCACGCTTGGTTTGATATGTAATACTAAAAATGACTTATGTGCCAAGTTTCATGCTTATAGCTCGATCTGCAAGAATTTGTTGATCAAATCTTAATGAGGGAGACACAGGAGGACGCTGGGAACCGTTTGGGGGTTCCATGACTTGTTCGACTTCTACTGCTAAGAATGACTTGTTTATCAAATTTCAAACTTTTAGCAAAAATTTGCAGGTCAAACCTCAGTGAGGGGGCATAGGGGGGCGCTGTGTCCCTTTTGGGGTACTTCAGGGGGTTCCATGGCTGACTCGACTTATGCTTCTAAGAATGACTTGTGCACCAAATTTCATGTTTTTAGCTTGATCTGTAAGAATTTATTGCCCAAGCCCCTGGGAGAAGGCACGGGGAGTGGGGGTGCTGGGGAGGCGGGAAGGCACTGAAAGGGAATGAAAGCGCTGAAGGGGTATGAGGGGTATGAAGGCACTGAAAGGGTATTTCATTGGGGTCCATGGCTGGTTCGATTTTTACTGTGCCCAGTGCTCGTTATTTATTGAATTTTGTGCCTCAGGGGTCTATTCTCAGTTCCATTCTTTTTGCTACTGCGATCAACCCCATTGCCCAGCAAGCTGCTGTTTTCCAGCTATTGTGCGTTTATGACTTCAGTTTTTGCTTTCGAGCAGGTCGTGTGCAAAGTGAAATATTTTTTTTTTATGTGTGGCAAGGTATCGTTTCTTCACGTGTTACAGTGTGTTATTTTTACGCTATACAGGGCGGAAAGGCAAATGGGCTGGAAAATGGGCAGGTAGTCCGACACCAAAAGGCAACGGAAATAGGTTTGCATCTATTTTCATTCATTTTGAACCTAGCTACCACCAAATTACAGTGTTACACAACAACAAGTGTATGAAGGAACTCTTACAATGTGTTGAAAAGAAAATGTCCTTCATTTGCAGAAGCACTACCGGAACTTCTGAAAAAAAGTTTTGCAGAATCGTGTATATAACAATTCTTATTTCCACTAAATACAGTATTGCAACCAAATAAATAAATGATTCCCATGAACAATTTACGAAAAAGAAAAATTCTTAATGTTTGGCAACTAACAATTTCGTATTCATTGGCTCTCTAGGTCTGTACCCAACTACTGAAAATCTGATACTATAGAAATCAATAAAATAAATATTAACATTATCATTCAACCTAGTTCTTGTTTCGCATTCACAGTATCATATTTCTTAATCTTAGAGCGAACATACATATTAGTGTTCTGCAGTTATATTCGAGTTAGTCTGGGAATAAGGTCTACGTGGAAAGGTTACAAATGTGATGATGGTGATGATGACTTTTCTGTGTATTACTTCCCTTATTGGTAATTGCCTTACAGGTAGGTACTGCAAAAGATCGTTACGGGTTGCTCTGTATATATTTATCACATCACATATAGCACTTACTGAATTCAGCCTATGCAAACAGATGCCAACCGAAGTGTAAAAAAAATTAAATGCTTGAATTTATTGTGAAGGTCGAATTCATTTGAATGATAACTGAGACCACCGTATTTCTCTGCAAAATATGTATTGATTACAACAAAATTTTGATCAAATACAAGCAGAGTTGGTCTATATACATTTTTAAGAATTTAAATGGTTACCAAGAAATGCACATGTTTGTTTTATGGCTATGTTGCAATCACTGAAGAAAACGAAAGAAGAGACTTTTTTCATTAGTGAGTATAGCTTTTTGGAGCACTATGCAAGATTACTAATATAAAAAACTTTCTTTAGCTAGTGATTGTACGCAGGAGTAAAGTGACAGCCGGTTTCCAATACAATGAGATAGAGGAGAGAGGGACCAAATGAAAGTGTGGTGTATGTTTCACCCTATACGTGAATAGCTTTCTGCTAGACAACTAGATGCAGGGTCTATGAGAATAAAATGTTTCATGTGCAACAGTTTAAGAATACCACAACCGCATACATTACAATGGCTTGCATAACTTTTGAAATTGTTGTGAAAGAAACATTTTTTAGTCCAACAAGCTACACTGAGGGCAAAATTGCTTTAAAACAGTAGGGATTTATGCGTTAAAAATGTATACACCTTCTTTTGATGACTAGTATTATATTTTTCCAATACCAGGCTGGAAGGGCACAGGCCATATAAAAAAACAAAGCCCTACCGTTGTTACTCTGTGTAGAGGTTGTTAACCACTTCTATGGTAAGGATGTACGCCCACACAAAAGAGCAAAAATAACATGAAGTCCAAGTACGAACATCGAACTTCATGAGGTTTTGCTGTGGACCTGACAGAAACAAACCAACCACTGTTGAGCACTCAGTGTTGTCGTCTTCAAACCAAGAGGACTTAGAGATCAAATAGTGGTATAAACCTATAAACTTTAAAAAGAATTCTGCATAGTATAGGCACTGAACGATTTAATGAACACGCAAAAAAAAGTACTAAGGCCGTGAAAAGAAATAAGTTTGTTTCTCGGGTATTTTCATTCAAAAAGTAACCAGGCCACCAGGCTTTTTATTTTATTTTTTACTTTATTGGAAGTAACTCAAGTCTTACTTTCAACTGCTCAAAACCCTCGCATTTTAATTTTACGGAGCTGAAAGTGGTTAATTTAGGCTAAGTAATACTTATTTTCAGCTAACTGAATTGCTTTTCCTTGTAATGGTAATAAATTTAGCTTGAACTAGCAAATAAAAAGCATCGACAAGGGGGAAATTTGACCACCAGGCAGGGCCTGAGAAACAACTAATTTTTTTTTCGTAGCCTAATGCTGTTGATCTTTTTTAGTCTATTAACAACTTCAGTGTGAGGGATACGTACACCCATTAAAAGGGACGAAAGATAAAGTTCATGAGTGAAAATCAAACTTATGACGATTCTCTGGAAACCCAATGGACACAGCACCACGGTCTCCGAGCCAAGGTGGTACGAG
This sequence comes from Lithobius niger, assembly GCA_023313725.1. Taxonomy (NCBI): domain Eukaryota; kingdom Metazoa; phylum Arthropoda; class Chilopoda; order Lithobiomorpha; family Lithobiidae; genus Lithobius; species Lithobius niger. The sequence continues at coordinate 12,987 of JAHWFP010134497.1, read as the reverse complement.
TCGAATCACATGAACACACTTGACTTCAAACAATGACATAGTAGCGAACGTCCGAAAATTCTTTAAAAATAAAGCTAATGCTGGCAAAGGTGTCGTTTCATGCGAAATAAAACTCTTTAAATGAAGAAGTCTGCAAAGACGTAGAATGATATCACACAAATAAACAGAAAATTTTTGAATTATTTTCTGAAGACTGTTTGCTTCATTTACTTTTTAACTTGTGATTAATTCATTACTTATATTTTCATTTCACATATAACGAACAGAAATTCATTCATTTTCAGATTCAGTGGCTCTTACCAAGTTGGTACCACTAGACGAAGACGCTAAAAACGAAATTACAGACATATTAATCAAGAAGGTTCAAGATTTAAGTGATACAGAATTACGGAAATTGAGGGAAAATACAATGAAGCAAACTGATGACGATATTGCTAATATACTCAAACCAGGTATATTCAGACCTTTCCAAAATCTGAGAATGGAATTAGTTACCTATCGCCATAAAACACATAAACCGATCAAATACCTAGTTGAAAATTTCATGCACTTTTTGTTTCAAAAAAGGACTTGGTGCATTCAAAAGCTATAGATAATTTTGAAAATACTAAGTCATCACCAAACTAGGAGCAACAGTATGCTAACTTTTTGTAATCCCGCATCTGCTGTCCATAACCTTGAAGACTCAAATGTATTGTTCATAATGCCTAAAACTGGCCGTCGTTACAAACTAGCTGGCCTGTTACTTTTAAGGCCTCGTCGGTCAACAATCCAGAGGAAACTCTGTAACATGCTAGTTCAATTACATTCCCTTGATTGCAGCTGACCAGAATATCTTTGTACCCCCTGTGGGCTGTGGGAAGTAGAAACTCACATTACTCCTCGGTGTCTTTGGAGACTAGTAAAAGGAAACTGAAAATCAAAGTTTGCTGTCATGCCCAGAGTTTGCATGAAGGAGCTTTTGTGGTCCATCTCGAACATTATCAGTACCAACACTACAGTTTGCAAGTGCGCCAAGGGTGTGTACGGCGGGTGTGTTCAACACCCATCACAAGAACTAGTCAGAAAGAGACAAATTATGCACGGTTTGCTGCTAGTAGGGTGTTCGGTGGCTAGAACCCGCTTTGGGTTTTGATTCCAATTTGCCCAGTCTGGCCATTGCGTATTTCCTCCTCACCCTCAGTGTGTTGGCAGTGTGCTGCGTCCCAATAATCTGTGGAGGCAGAGGTCCTGGCTTTCGGACTTTAACTGATTACTCCAGAGGATGAGTGGCCTGGGCAGGTTGACTAAAGATCAATTGGCTATAACTGTTGGCTCCTGTCAGGGTGGGGTGGCAGTGTTTCACTGTAACCATTTTCATTACAGACCCAAATTGTTTGAGTTATAGAGGGTGGTGGTGTGCATGCTTTTCTTGGTGGCCTCTCCTCTCAGCATCCTTATGCTGCCATCTTTCTGAGATAGATGGGTGTTAATAGCTACCTGAAGCAGGTCCCTGGATTCCCCTGGATACGCGGCTTCCCGCCCTGTATCAACCAAGTGATGCATGTGACTCTGCTTTTGCTATGAAGTCCAATACTCTTTCATATCATCCTTCTAATGGACGTTTTCATGTTCTTCCCCTTCCCTCCACACTCACTACTTCTTTTCTGTGCACTAACAAGCACCCGAGGAGAGAAACTGTGATTGTTGGTCCTAGTGCCCAGTTATCAGACACTAGTAAAAGTCTGGACCAAGTCCAGAAGTTCATGGTGGTGACAGGTGAAGGCCGAGATGTCATACAACTCTGCTCGTTCTTAGTACACAATTGAAAGGGATCTGTGGGTCGAGTTCAAAGGATGCCTTTGGTTAATGATTGGTGTACCTTGTGGAGGTAGCAAACGATGATGCTCAGTTAAGAATGCTTTTGAAGGTACTTGAACTGGAACCATGCCCAGTGCGTGTCAAGCTGCATCATAGCTTGAACATTACCAAGTGAGTCATAAGATACTTGATTTCCAGGGTCTCAGTGATGATCTCATCCTGGAGAAATTCAAACACAAGGAATTATGCCTGTGAGGCGGCTGACAAGAAAAGAAGAAAATGGTGTCCAGCCAACTGCTACCTTTTTCCTGACCTTTGATTCGATGACTGCACTGCAGCACATTACTACGGGACACTAGCCATTGAAGATCAGGTGATATGTTAGAATCCAATGCAGTGTTACTGCTGTCAGTGTCTTGGCCATACCAGTGGCTAGTGTAAGGGAAAGCCTACCTGTGTTTAATCTACATAGGTGGCCTATGAAGGCACTGACTGTGTTGGCCCAGAGCAGTGCTACTGCATAAACTGCAGTGACCAGCAACAAATCTCCTCGCGGGAATGCCGTGTGTATGTAGAAAGGCATCAGGTACAACAGATAAACGTGATAGATGGCCTTCTAACTGTTCGGCACCAGTGTTAACATGGGGTGCTTTCTAAAATTGACCCAACTGCCCAGAGTAAGTCAAAATCTCGTGTCAGCGTGTATTAACTTCCTATGAGTGAAGTGATCGTGTATACTAATGCTTGATTAGATGCGCCAGGGTTGACTATTTTGAGTTACTCCATGATCCAAGAGAAACCTGAAAACTCAATTGGAGTCAATTTTCGACAGCTCCCTGATCGTTTGCACAAGTTAGCAGCATGCCAGCATCTGGGCCGGTTCGTGAGTCACCTCATTTGGCAGATTTGTCCACTGAGCTCAGTAGTTTTATATGGACAGTGTTCATGCTGCTAACTGGACTGAACTACAGCACCCATCATTGATGGACTTTTGGGTCCATTGGACCCAGTAGCTGCCATATGATCGACATCCATCCAACCTGCTGTTATCCCCACTACTGCTCCTGTTACCACTACTCCCCCTAACACTGCTTCTGTTACTGCTCCCCCCCCCCCCACAAAGTCTACATAAGAGAAGGTGCCGAAGTATGTTACTGGTAGTAATGCCTCGGTGCTGCCTGCAAAGTAGCCACCATTGGTCATATTGTGAAACAGTCCTTTACACCACCATCCTACTGAGGGAACCACTGAGCTCTTCAATATCTTGATCCTCTTTTACCCAGGTAGCAAGGAGATTTCTTCATGTCTATCCAGTCCTTCTGAGGGCAACTTTATCCGGAACTCACCCCATTTTTGGGTTTGGGTGAGGATTTGAGCGCTTTCGAATTGCCTGTAGGTAAGTGAAGATTCAGACTTAAATCATAAGCCTTTGTGTTTGTGACTACAAGTATATTGTTCAGTTGAACTGCCCATGGAGAGGAACTGCAGCTACTTTTGTCGCATTGGCAATCTATGTGCTACTGCCTACACAAAACTTACTTTAAGGTATCAGTAAATCCAGTTAATCTGGGATATTGTATCTACCATTTGGATGGAAACCTTGTGCCTCATCTCCATGGTGAGTTGCAGTGCAGGTTCGCCACTCTCAGCTATGTGCCACTGTGTCTTTATGCACTAGCTTTCTGGTGGTTTCAGTTATTGTTTCTTTCCAAATGATTATTACGATCTGTTATGTTTACTTAGTACTAGATGAGGTTTTTGCTGGTGGAGACCCAGAGAAGTTGGTCTCCCTGCTTCCTGTCCCTTTCCCTTGCTGAGCGAATTTAACAGCAACCAGTCAAGTGGGAGGACCTAATATTTACAACAAGGGAGGATCCTTGAAGAGTTGGATGCAGAGGTGATCCATTCTCATCATGAACGATGGAGCAATGACCCATTGTAACCTGGCCATGGACAATTGCTCAGCAGTGGACTACGTTTTGCTCATTTACCAGTCCAGTTAATAAATAACACCTCAAGCAAACCTTAACCATTCCAGTTTACTTTACCTGGGCTGTCACTGTGGATCTTCATGGTCCAGTTCCGTGGTGGACAGCAGCTTGTGGACACGCTATTAGGGCCCAAAGGCTAGCATTGCGTGCATATAAGGTTAGCCTAACTACTGAAAACTTCCTGGCACTTAAGCTCTGCCATGCTCATGCCAGGAATGACATACACGAGGTTAGGCATGCTTCATGGTCAGCTTATGTTTCGTCAATGAAGCGTTCCCCACCATTACAGAAAGTGTGGAAGGAAATTGACACCCCAAGTATCAGGGAGGAATTGGTAGCACAGGTAAGGGTGGTGAATGCTATAATCTGTTTCCTGGCAGATATAGCTGATTGTCTCATGACTGCATTTGCACGGGTCTCGAGAAAAACCATTATGATCCTGGTTTCCATTTTAATAAGCGTAGACAAGACACATATTTTCCAGACTTTATTCTGATGGTCTGCAGGATTACAACCTACCGTTCACCAGAAAGTAATAATTGCTAAGAGTGAAGAATTATTCTTCACTCTTAGCAAGTGGAATATAAAGTATGTAGAATATCTGTACTGTATTTCAGTCAACAAGCTGAACATAAAATCTCCATAATTTCTGCAGTATTTTCACTCTCTGCAAGCTGAAGGTAAAATCTGGAAAATTTCTGCATTCCGTTGTTCGCTCTCAGCAAGATGAAGATATAATCTGCTGAATTTATGTAGTCTGTTGTTCAGTCAGAAGTTGAAAAAATTCCATAATTTTTGCAGTCTGGTTACTCTCATCAAGCAGAAGGTAAAATTTGTAGAATTTCGGCAGTTGTTCATTGTGAGGCCTTGGCAGAAATGAAATGTGGTTTACTTTCAAGTCTTGATAGGGAAAATTCCCTAAACAATACGGTAAAAGTAAACAACTGCAAAAAGACGTATTCTATTTCACACTGCATTACATGCTGACAACCAACCTTTGCCCAAACAACCGATTAAATTATCTGCAGTATTTACACCAGGGATAGAGGGGGTGAAATCTACACAATTTTTATACTGACAACTTGTATGATTTAGTCCAGTCAAAATACGACTTAAAGTTGGATAAAATCCCAAAGTCTTGAAACTTTGTAAGGATGTTCGGGGAGGTCTAGTAATGAATATATCAAAAGTACTAATGATTTGGAGGTGAGCTGGCTTCGCTAGACCATAAAATACTCCAAAATAAGTAACTTTTATTAGTGTTTCTTTATATGTCGGAATCTGTGGGTCCTACGAAAAAAATGTTCCTACAAAATTTACCACAAAAATGACTCTCGACATTTTTCTCTAGCACCAGTTGTTTACGAGATATTCGAGTTCGAAAACTCTTCGAAATTACAGAGATCTACTGTATGTGGTGTACACAGATCAGGTGAACATATCCTAACCTCATTTAAGTTACTACACGATCATATAACATCAAACACGTATTTACCGCGATACATATTTATTTCCTACATATGCAGTTACTACATCAGGTTGCTACATATAATATCACATCATAACATCAAATCAAGTTGAGGTCAATGTCCTCCTCCTGAAGGTCCTCAACAGTTCGTGTCAGGCTATTCAATTAGCCAGCGTGGTAGTTGTGTGCAGATAGCAGTGCAACTCATGGTTATTTTCCTGCACCTACACTTGTTTCCACAACATGTGATGCATCTGTAAAATAAGATGTTGAGACGGCCTCGGGGCTACAGAATCTTTGATTCCGTAGGCACAAGATTGTCATTCTGCCTAGGCGCTGAACCCCAAAGTCCGGCTAGCTGTTAACTCATTACCCCTCCACACTTGCAGTTGGTGGAAAACAAGAAACGAGCGTTGCATAGCTGCCCCTTCTGTAGGAGGGAGGGATAGTAGCTCCGACTTCATATTGGTGAAAGACTTTGTGAGGACATGGTACCTATCCAAGTTGAGGGACGTTTACAGGAGCTCTATATACAGTAAAGAAAAAACTGTGATTTGCGTCGGCTACTTGTTGATACTTGGAAGTTGAGTGGTTGAACACATCTGCTTCTCAGCGTAATGCCTCATGTTGTAACAGCAGTTTGTAAACTGCTACTTTCTCCTTCCTGAAGGAAGCTTGTCTTGTTGTACTCTGTGAATGCATGATCAAATAGTATGATATCTTTGAGATCCTTCCATTGCTATTAGATTGAAGAAATTACATGTGTTCTTGCCTTTATACTATCTGGCTTGTAGAAGAATATATTTCGGTGTGTAGCTCTCAGAGCTGTAAGAAGAAATATAGATCTAGATCCATATTCTCCAACAATGGCTACATTGTCCTGTCATTCGCTTTGGCGATGGTGCTCTGACAATTAGTGTCAGGATCATTAGGTCTTTGAAGGCATTGTATTCCTCTGCCATTTAGTTTGGAGGAAAGCATCTTGATCAGCCTGGCCTTACGTTTATTAGATTGAAATTGATGTAGCGGAGGCAGGACTCAGATTTTTCTTGAGGCTGTAGAGAGCTCCTCCTACTAAACGATCCATAACTTGCGTAGGTGCAATGCCACTCTAGATGGAAAATGAGCTACAAGATGCACTTTGGGGTTGGGAGTGTAGGCAGAATGGCAATCTAGTGACTTCTGCAACCAAAGCTTCTGGGGCATGCTGTTGCCCCAGAAGCTGTACTCAACCTCATATTTAGCAGATGTACCACAGGTTGTACTGCTATCTGCCACAACTGCCACGGTGATTATTTGAGTAGCTTGACGCCAACTGTTAAGAACAATAACCTTCAGGAAAAGGACGTTGTCTTCGACTTGATTTGAGGTTATTGTATATGTTTATGATGTTATGATTCAATGTTATATGCAGCAAATAAATACGTGTTTGATGGTATATGATTGGTGTAGTAACTTAAAGGAGGTTAGGGTTGGTTTACCTCATCTGTATATACCGCGTATAGCAGATCTCAATTTCTGAGATTTCTCAATTTTCGAATTCGCATATCTAATAAACTACTGGTGCTAAAGAAAAAAATTAATAGAATCAAGTGGTGGTAAATTTTGTTCTATTTAATTTTTGTCGGGAATATTTTTTGGTAGGTCCCACAGATTCCGAGATATTAACAGAAAACTAATAAAAAGTCACCAATTTTGGGGCATTTCATGGTCTAGCAAAGCCAGCTCACCACCAAATTATCAGGACTTTTGATATAGTCGTTACTATAACTCCCCGAACAACCTTACAAAGTTTCAAGACTTTGGGATTTTATTCCACCATTTGCCAAATCTGAGTCTTCGTTGACTGGATTAGATTAGAATTACCAAAAGATTTCGCTTGAAATATTGATAATATATCAGTAAGCGATAAATCTACAATTCATTATGGATTCTACCATCTAAAGCTGATATAACAAACTTCAAACTAAAGGGGCTAAAAACTCCAAACTTCTGAGGAAGAAAGTGGGAGTCACTCTAATGGTGAATTTACCTCCTAACATACGTACAAAGGAGAAAAGTGACATTTGCCGGCCCCCATGTAGGCCTGCTGAAATTTGTTTCTTTTGCGAAGGAAAATACTATACCTGTTAATTTTAGCATTTATGCTCTCCTTTACCTTGAGATTTGGAACTGTCTCGATCCGCCCAGCTCTACAACCCAACTGTGTGCCTTCCTTATAAATTGAGCTCGCTCTAAAGCGTTCGCATTTATTGTTCTCTCCCGATCTGTCAGAAGGTTGTCTTTGTTTCACTTGAGGCATAATCGTCAGTGTTGGAAGTTTCTGGATTTTTTTTATTCTTTATGGATGGGTCGTTCAGTGCGAGTGAGAAGAGAAAGTTCCCAGTCTGTAGCTTTCCACATAGGTGATGTGGCAAACGAAGTGGTGATAGAAGAGTTTTTGGCTCCAGGGCAGCTTGACATTTTACCTTTTGATGAAAAATTATTATTATCTTTTTGGAAAGAGCGTGTTAGTCGGAAGAAGGTTGTTGGGATTAAATGTTCGAGGTTGCTGGGAGAGGAAGTGTTTGAAGATTGAATGCTGAGATCGGATTGTTGTTAACTTAATTGTGTATTTTTTTTAAAGGGAGTTTTCCAATTTTAAGGATTGAAGGGAAAGCAAATAGTTTCTCACCCGACGGTCCGGTAAAATGGGTGCACTTTTTTTTGAGAAAGGTTGACTAATGGTTTTGAGATCTTGGGAGGATGCCATAGGTATGGTACTTAGCTCTGCGTCTGCAGTGGAAACATGATAGGTTTAGGGTTTTCCTGTCTGTGTAGGGCTGAAGGCTACCAAGGTTTGGTTGAGTCTGGCAGTTGTTGTGAAACTGCCAGATATTGAAGCCATAGAAGTGGTCTGGAGGGCATGTGATGGCCATCTTGTACCACGAAACAGAGAACTGGTCATCCATGATTGCATCTTGGAGTTCTTGTTGTGATGGAGATTCAGTTCTTGGTGTGTAAAGGGGTAGTTCACCGAAAGGTATGACAGGTGTCATAAGACCTGGGGTGGGTTTCAGTTTATCATAAAACAGTTTGCAAATCCAGGGGTCTGACTGACGTAAATGAGGATTTTCGTATGGTAATTGAGCAATAGCATGGTAAGATGGGCCAGAGGCCTCCGTCAAGTCGATTGCATTTAAAGTACAGGCTGTGCCAGTGCCTTTGTTTGATAGTTTGACTTATAGGGCATCAGTGAGTTTAAGTGTTGTCGTTTCAAGAAGAGGCTTGCGAAAGGACTTACACGCATTTTGTGCTATGGTTTTTTGTTTTAACAATTCACATTCCAGCAACTTGTAGTTTGACAGGAGAGTCTGTTGGTCGGCTGGGGTAACTTGTAATCCTCTTAAAAGTGTCGATGGTGAGATGCACGGAACTGTGTCATGCATGTTGTTGTCAGTCAACATTTCTTTCATTAACCCTTCTTGTGGTGTTTCCGTTGGTTGAAGTGGCTTGGAGGAAGAAGGTGGTGATATACCTGATGACATTGGTGGTCTCGGGGATGCCCTTCTTTTCCGCTCGGGGGGGGGGGG
>JAHWFP010134493.1:0-16707 GCA_023313725.1 Lithobius niger | reverse complement strand
AAAGTGGCAAAAATCGATCCTTTTGTTCTAGTTCTTTCTTACCCTTGCCGAGTGCATTACGCAAGAAAAGCGAAGTTATAGTGAGTGTGGAAAATTCTGACGAAAAATGCTTTCTGTATTCAGTTTTACCCGCTAAAATGAAGTGGTACGAAACCGAGGTTAAATATTACGAACCATTTTTGAATATCGTAGACCATTCCATGTTGACGTTCCCCGTGAGTCTACGGCAAACTGATTCCTTCGAAAGAGTCAACAATTTGTCCATTAACATAATTTCTTACAAGGGATCGATAGGATTACACCCAGTGAGAGTGAACAAAAATATGGAAGGAGAAGTAATTGACCTGTTGCTAATAGCCGACGAAAAAGGAAATACTTATTACTGCGCCATCCTCGATATTGATAGGGTACTCCGATTTCGAGGTGTTGGTAGTAACAGGATATTATACTGCCGTAACTGCTTCAGGGCCTTTAGTAAAGAACAATTCATGATGGAGCACACCAGTAAATGTGTGAGATTGAAGAGGGCGCAAGTACTCACTTTCTTACCACCCGGCACCAACACGTTAAAATTCCTACACTACGATAGACGCAATCCTCATCCTTGGGTAATTTATGCAGATTTCGAATGTATGCTCAGACCCGTGCAAACTAGTAGCACCGATCTATCCTCGAGTTTGTCTACTAAAGTCAGTTTGCATTTGCCTACTAGTTTTGGCTACGTCGTTGTTGGTCCAGAAAATGAAATCGGCGAGGACGCGGTGGATAAGTTTTACGAATGTATGAATAGTGAAATTCAAAAGTTAGCCACGATTATCTCATGACCGAAACATCTGATGATGACTACCGACGATGAATTCGGTTCTCGAAAACCGATGCTTGTTACTACTGCAACAAAGTCATCGTCTCCTATAAAGTGAGAGATCACTGCCACTTCACGGGAAAGTTCAGAGGTGCTTCTCACGTAAAATGCAATCTGGAAAGCTAGGACAATAAATACTATCCCGGTCATCTTCCATAACTTGGAATGCTACGATATGCATCTACTGATTTCTGCGACGGAAAACTTCCCATCGGGTGTAGACGTTCTTGCTAGAAACACCGAGCGTTTCATGAGTATGACAATTACGCGGTATTTTTCCTTCGCTGGAAAGGACCTTTCGATAAGGTTGCGATTTTTAGACAGTTATAGTTTCCTATTTTCCTCGCTCAAAACTTTGGTTAAAAACCACAAGAAAGATCGACCCTTCCCCATCTTAAAAACTGCTCTCGATTCGGTAGACTGGTTCACGCCAGGAGCGAAAAAGGAAGAAATATTGGATTTATTAATGCAAAAAGGTCACTACCCATACGAGTACGTGCAGTCTATGGATGTATTTGAAGACCAGGAATTACCTCCTAAAGCGGCATTCTTTTCCTCTTTACGAGGCGAAGACATCACCAACACGGAGTACGATCACGCAACGTCAGTTTGGAAGTTGCTGAAGAAGAAGGTTTTTAAAAATTACCATCTCATATATCAGATGATCGATGTATATCTTCTAGATGACATATTTCAAACTTTCACGGAACCTTGCTTGGTCATTAACGGCATAGATCCTTGCTACTACGTATCCACACCAGGGTTTAGTTGGGCAGCCGCGTTGAAAAAACCAAAGCTGAACTAGAACTGTTTACACACGGAGGAAAGCATAACTTTATAACTTCCGGTATCAGAGGTGGAACAACTTTTGTGTCGAAAAAGCACTCGATCGCCAATAACAAATATCTACCGGATACTTACGACGACAATTTACCTAGTCTGTATCCAGTAGATATGGATGTCAACAACTTACACGGGCTGGCCATGACGGAATTCCTTCCCTACGATCGATTTAGCTGGCTGAGGAGGAAAGAAATTCTCGAATTTGGCTTGGCGTCGATCGAAAAAGATTCTGAATACGGTTATATATTGGAAGTGAACTTGGACTATCCACCCGAGCTACACGAGGATCACAACGATTATCCTTTATCGCCAGAAAAGTTTAAAATAATGCCGAGACTCGTGTCTCCCTTTATGAAAGAAATGGCAGGAAACAAGAAGATCCTTTCTACTTCCAAACTGACGACCAACCTGCTTCCGAAGAAAAACTACGTAGTTCATTACAGGAATTTACAATTCTATTTGAAACACGGTTTAATTTTGAAAGGTATCCGCAGAATTCTAAAATTTCGTCAAAAGCAATAGCTAAAATCCTACATAGATTTTAACACCGAGAAGCGTCAACTAGCTACGATGACGTTCAAAAAAGACTTTTTCAAATTGAAAAATAATTCGGTATTCGGAAAAACCATGTAAAACAAATTTGAGCGTTTATCCATTAAATTGACCACCGATCCAAAAAAATCAATCAAGTACAGCACTCTACCACACGCGGATTCCTTCAAAATCCTCAACGAAAATCTCTTACAGGTAAACTTGAAGCTTCGTAACGTCAAGTGCGACTTACCGACTTACTCCGGTTTCTGCATCCTCGAACTTTCCAAACTTACGATGTATGAATTTCACTACGAGTTTACGCGTCCGAAATACAGAGACCGCGCACGTTTACTTTTCACAGACACCGACAGTCTGTTCTACGAGGTAGAGACTGACGATTTTTATCGGGATATGGAAAGTGAGCTAGATAGATTCGACACCAGCAATTACGATCCGTCGCATCCTCTGTACAGCGTTAAAAACAAACAAGTCCTAGGGAAAATGAAAGATGAAACGGCCGGCGTCCCGGTGAAAGAATTTGTAGGTTTGAAAGCAAAAATGTACTCATTTTTAGTCGGGGAAGACAGTGTTAGAAACGCTAAAGGGATTAGTAAAGCGTTTATCCAAAAAAGTCTCTGCCATGAAGACTACAAAAAAGCGCTATTTTCAAAAACATCGTCGAAAGCCACGTGGAGGAGCATTCAAAGCAAGGATGATCAGCTCGCCACGGTTGAAATTTCAAGATCATCCGTATCTTGCTACGATGATAAGAGATTCGTGTTGGATGATGGAATACATAAGTGAGCTCACGATTACTACAGAACCAGCATACCGCACGATTTTGTAGATGACATAATTGATCCGACAGAGGATGAAGAAGCTGAAGAGCGTACTTCGCTGGTGAAAGACGAGGAGGAATCAACTATGAAATACCGAGACGAAGCGAAGAATAAAAAATGGTGACTAATAAGAGGAAAAGAGCCGCTACTTTTCGTAAGAAATGTGCAACAGAAACTATGAAAGTGAGAAAAGCTAGGTTGTGTAAAATGGCCGTCACTTTTGCTAAGAAATGTGCGACAGAAACTGCTGAACAGAGAAGATATAGGCTGGAGAAAATGGCCACTGGTAAAAGAGGAAGAAAATTGATGTAATAAAATTCGTCTAAAAAAATTCCGTACGGAATCCACATTTTTTAGACCCAGATCTAATTAGACGGTCAAAGGTTGCTAATGTTATCGGTCCAACTATTAAATTTTGAATCGTACCCCTTCCAGTTGACAAAGTAGTGCATTTTTACATCTTTTCCTTTCTTCTTACGTAGTAATTTTTCTACAAAAAACAAGTCCGGAACGAATGTTTTTTGAATTTCCAATTCGTAGAATCCTCCGAGAATGTGTTCACCCGATTCGTCTTTTAAAAGGTAAGTTACCGGATCAGTTTTTTGCACTTTGCGAATCGTGAAAACTTCGTTGGTAAAATTTTGGAGATATCCTTTATCGAAAATTTTTTTGACTTTAGAAATTCTGACTTTATCTCCTACGACAAACATTGGTTTTTTATACGGTCCTTTAGGTCGTCTCAGCAACAGTTCGTTCCGCCTGGTTACTTCCCTCGGTTTCAACTTCGTAGTAGAATGGACGGTGTCGTTGTACTGGGAAACTAACTCGTCGATAATATGTACCCATTTATAAATTATTTCCCCGCCCGGTGAATCTTTTCCACGTCCGAGTTTTCAGGGTTATGTTGAATCGTTCTACCACGCTCGCCTTCATCTCCGAGTGCGTAGAGTTCATGTTGATGTTGTGACGCTTAAGGAGTACTTTGAAGTCTTTATTGTAGAACTCGCTACCTAAATCGACTTGTAAATTTTTAGGGGGTGTCGCTCCTACGAGTATTTTCTCAAAAGCTTCGGTAACGTTTATACCGGATTTAGATTTAAGGGGAATAGCCCAAGCAAACTTGGACATGATTTTAATAAAGGTTAATAGGCAGTTAAACCCTTTATTAAGTTTAGCGTACGGTATCATTTCCACCAAGTCAGCCTGACATAGATCGTTCAGGCCAAGTACAATCACTTTCCGTCTCGGAAAATTTTTTCGCGCTGGCTTGTGAAGTTCTTTTACGAGTTGCTCTATTTTATTTTTATTTCCCATTCCGAATCTTAGTTTCGTTTTCATGATCTTCTTAACGATCGAAGCGGCAAGTTTCTCCCGCCACGTCACAGAAGGATCGTCTCTCACTCTTTGAGCTATGGAAGCGAGAACTTCATCGGCGACGTGCCGATCTTTTAAATACGAGCTCTCGGAGTAAGCTATATCGTGTTCTTTGCACGCTTCGTCTAGTTGATTAATCCCAGGATCTCTTCGAGCCAATCTTTTTTCCAGTTTGGTTGCCGGACCGCAGTATTGGTAGCCGGGCAAATGCAGTTCGAGCGGTAACGTATCTATGATTTTATTTACGATTCCTTTCCCAGATTTGATAAAGGAAGGTCTTTTCGTTCCACACACCTCGCAAAATACAACTTCCATTTGTCTGTTATTTTTTGCGATTATAATAACGGACGGCTCGGGACCGTTAGCTGTGAGACGCCTACATATGACGCAGTACCTCATCTCGATAGCTCTTTTGTTTTATACGTAAAATCCAAACCTAAATTTTGATAAGCCACCTTTTTCTCCCGCGCAGTTATGATTTGTCTTTGCTGTATTTCCGATAAAATTTCTACTATCTCGTTTCTATGTCCGTCTTGACCGGCCGATGCAGACTCGTACAAAAGTCTGAGTCTATTTATCAAGTTGTTAGGATCGTCGTAATATTTATAATCTACTCTGCTACCCGCCTTTTTAACCATACCCCCCAACCTTTTTATCAGATTTTTTTTTCATATCCTCCCAAATCTGACAAACCATCGTTACGTACTTGGTGCTACGATTAGATTTAGGTTTACGAGTTTTTGGATCGTTATTGATAAAAATTGCGTCGGTATTTTGTAACATGTCCGCGTAACCTGCTTTAACTTCTGGTTAGTAGGAGGGTTCTTTCAACTCTCTCGAAAGTAGCAAACTCCAAAGCGCGCGACTCCCCGTATACTGCTTCCCCCCGACCACTATATCATTTTCACAAATTTTAACCACTTTATTCCCCATGGTAAGCGCGCCTTTTTTCGTGTCGTACTGAAGTCCAAATACCGAATCAGTTTCCTTGGGATTTTCAAAAAATTTTGTCAAGAAATACGCAGCCGTTGGTCCGACAACTTGACCGGGTAACAAACTATCGAGGGACCGGAGAGTGGGCATGTGGGGAAGCTCAGGCGGGATCTAAATGCGTTTAGTTGCACAGCAGAATATGAGGGGGTAACTTTAGGGCCGGCGCTCGTAGAGGCGTATTCAGTTTGATCCTCGGGAGAAATTTGCATTATCGGAGTCGAATATTCGGCGGCGAGATTGAAACTGGGAGGATTAGCGACATCGGAAGGAGTCAAGGGTAAATCCGTTTCGTAGTCGTCACTTTATACCTCTTTATAAGGTTTAATCGGGGTAGTTTGTGTGGCTAGATTGTTTTTAATTGGCGTAGTTTGCGTAGCTAGAGTGTTTTTAATGGGAGTGTTTTTAATTGGAGCACCGAGCACCAGGCTTGTAGCGTTTCTTCTTGCCCTCTTTCGCCCAAACGTCGATTTAGAAACTTTTTAGTTAAACGTCTTTTGAGTTTAGCGATATCTCGTTTCGTCTCTATTCATTTGTTTAATAGGTAAAAACGAACGTTTATATCTCCCCTCGTTTAACGTTTTGTCAATTGATAAAAACCCGTAAGGCTTTTTCCAATGCATTCTACACAACCTTTTAAAGTCCGAAAATTTCATGTCGGGGTCAACGTGATTTTCGTAAACGTGTTTCAAATTTAACTCATCCCCAGGAAAAAAAATTAATAAATTTGTGTTGTCTCTGTCCACTTGTTTAGGAATTCTCGTGTACGATTGACTGCAATAAAAAACGTCGGCGTTTGAATGACGTCATTGAGCGAAATAAGGTTCGATGTTTTTTTGTTTGTCCAAAAGGCAATCGTCAACAAGAATCAGGTTTCGAAATTTTGGATCTAGTTCTTTGGGCGGAATTAAATCAATTTGAGAATCATGAAAAAATGCTACGTTCTGTCCAATTTTTTTCCTCAATTTCGGTAAATACAGACTGCAAAGCTTCGTACTTTGGTTGACGTAAAGTTTTACTGTAAATATATAATCGATTGTAGTCGTGCCATCTTTCGTTACAGATGAAATTAAAAAGCAAGTTAGTTTTTCCACAATTCGCGGGGCCTATAATTAGACATCTGATATTGGAAGGTAGGAACGGATGATTTTTAGGGTCTTTCTTAGGTACGAAAAAGTCGTAGTTTTTAATTTCCATTGCGTTTTTTTTATTTACGCTTTTTTTGTTGTTTACAGAGATAGTAAACCCATAATGTCTTCGTCGGTAAATTTATTGGAAGTATTGGAATGAGCTACTCCGAAATCTACGTTGCACCATAATTTCTCGTTGCTGGGAGACTCGTCGGTGACGTACACCGCGGTAATGTTCCCTGTGACTTACATCAGATTTAAAGCGTTGAAAGATGGCAAGTTAACCACGGTTTGTCAATAACATTTTTATTAAGTTTTCCTTTAGTTTTGTGAATATTCTCGTACAACCTAGTTCTAAGACAGAGTGGTTAGTCTCCGTTACCCTCGTTCGCCTTTTCGCAACAGGAAGAAGCCGAATGCATAGTATTGGGATAATTGAACGTAGTCAAAGACATGGGTTTTTGATCATCAAAATCAATATCTAGTTTCGTACAGATGTACCGTCTAAGATTTTTCAACAGTTTCTGAGTTTCCGGGTCGCTAGGTGAAATCCACCCTTTATATTTTGATTTTTCGTCCGAAACGGGAGTCCCCAAACCCTTTAAATCCTTAAATTGTACGAAAGGAGACAAGGAAATCTTTACACCGTTGTTAATCTTTGTACCATTATCGTTTTTAACTTTCAGCAAGTTTTTTTGCAAAAGATTGGAAAGATTCGTTTGCCAGGATGGTTGAGACATTTTCTTTCACGGTTATTCCTTTTATTATATATATAACACATTTTTTGAGGGTTTAAAAAAAGGAAGTCGGTTAACAAATTTGGTCAACCGTTGAAAAGGGGGAGAGAGGATGATGCGATCGGAGTCGGTCCGAGAGGTGAGCCAGGAATCGGATATGTTTTAACCCCCGAAAACAACAACGATATGCAAAGCAAGTGGTTTACTAAAGTAGGAGCGCTATCGAACCCGAAGATGCCGTAAATTATTCTCAGATCGGTACTCTGACAACGGACATTCAGAAACTTAAAACCGACTTCTCCGATGAATTAGCTTCCACCATCGAGAAAAAACACGTTGTACGTTGACGGGTCTGACGGAAATTTCTACGCGAAGAAGAAACAAATTAAGGATGTGGCTTTCCCCCGTCACGCTGCAGACGCTGCGACAAAAGTCTACGTTGACAGGAATTGCCTATTACAGGATGAGCAAAAAGTATATTTCAATGCAACTAACAAGCCGATAAGAAATCTAAGTGAG
Organism: Lithobius niger; assembly: GCA_023313725.1. Taxonomy (NCBI): domain Eukaryota; kingdom Metazoa; phylum Arthropoda; class Chilopoda; order Lithobiomorpha; family Lithobiidae; genus Lithobius; species Lithobius niger. Next base: position 8,879 of record JAHWFP010134493.1, on the reverse strand, counting down.
CCTACTTTACCGAACGATGCCACTACGAAGGTATTCGTTGACAGCAATTGCTTGATACAAGACGATCAGAAGGTATACTTCGATGCCTCGAACAAACTGATTAGAAGTTAATATAAGCAAGCCGAATTTACCTAGTGACGCGGCTACGAAGAAATTTGTGCACGACAATTGTTTCATGATAATCAGTTTCTGCATGAAAAGCCCTTTGCATAATGAAGTCGACTGGTTCGTTAATTCCGGATCTATCGCGAACTACATAAGTACAAGTTCTGGTTTAATTCGTAAAGCAATTTTATAGTGCAACGATCCGAGCGTAGAAGTCGTCGTTATATGTATAGCAGGAACGAAAACCTTTCTCATTACTAAAACGAAGGAAGCGGATTCGACTACTACCATTTTTGACATTCTTTACGAAATGGAAAAAGATTCGGCCATCGCGGTACAAATGGTCGAAGACTTTGATACGGAAGACGTATATTTCCACTTGGATTTGCACGTCACTTTTCAATAGATTTCATTTTATCTAAAACGGCTTCGTAATTACGAGTCCTAGAGAAGGCGCTAAGGAAAAATAAACAAAAGTGCCCGCACCAAATCTGGTAAAAATGTTGCACGCGTTCGTAATTGTATTTAATTCCCTGTCCCAAATAGTTAACCATGGACCGGGGAGGACCCATGTTGCGGAAACTATCGAAATAACAGGGTTTACCAGAAATGGTAGAATAGGCTACCCAGTGACTTCCGTCTCTATCGTTGAAATCTTCCAAGTTTACGATTCCGTTTTCACCAGTAGGCTTAGGTTTTAAAGGAAGCGTGTCTTTACTAAATGTACCTCTAAATTTCGGAATTTTCATTACTCTAGCCAATCGGTTTAAACCGTGGTTCGTTAAAGGTTTATCAAAGTCAATTAAATCCTGGGTGGTCTTAAGTAAAGAACTTCGCCACGGGACATTTTTTTTCGCCTAATTTTTTTTCTTCTTGCTAGAACCTTCCACTTGCTTTGATGTCGCACGAGTTCAGCTAGAATTTGTGCGTCATTTTGTGCTTTTTTTTACGGCAACTACCACCCCCTCGGTCCATCCCGCCAACCCACCAATTCCGGCCAAAACCGGCCGTAGCAACGCCAACAGCAAAAAACCACCTTTTTTTTTCGCGACCTAGTTTTGAGCGCTTATCTTTTTTTTTATTAATAAACAACTTCGACTTTGCCTCTATCCAACTTTAGATTCATTTTCCTGTCACCAATGAGCAGAGCGTGACAGACAGTGTTAGATGGCACCGCTGCTCTAAATTTCAGCTTGACTTGTACATCCACGATTCCGGATTGAAGCCTCTCGGAGCAATCCGACACCACGAGTGGATAGGCTTTCTTAAACTGAAGCAAGTCAAACACAGCTGCCTAAATTGCTGCAGCATTCTATACAAGCCGACGTACTCTCCAGTAGCAAAATTAGTATTCAGATCGAGAAACAGATATCTTTCGGAATTTAGAGTCACGTGAGCGTCTTGTAAACTACAGTGGTCGAACATGGCCGGATTTCTACCTAAAGCGTCCTGTATGTTTGTTTGAAAAGCTAGAACTATCCACCTAGGCTTTTCAACCGCGGAAGTAGTCAGCACGCGCCAGGTGAAGTTTGTATTTTGAGGGAGCTCGCAGCTATCGTAATGTTAGTGTTTAAATCCTAAATCCACCGTAGTTCCGTTGTCTATGAGATTGTAAAGTTTAAGTTTTTGATCGTCCGATGCGGTAACGTGAGGGATAAGCCAAGAAATGCTACTGAGAACAACTTTACCATTGGCCGCGGCTGCAGCTTTGAAGATGGCATTTGTATCGCTGGTCCTCATGCAAGTGAGCACGTGTTTAATTCCATAAATTAGCTTGTCGTAATTTTCGAAAAATCCCATGATGTGTTTCAAGGGAATAGCGAATGTAAAACTTCCTTTGGGAATTGTTTCAACGATGATGGACACGTGCCGCTGTATTAAACCAGAGTTATTGGTTAGATCAGCAGCTACAGAAGCTGCACTATCCAATGCCCAGCACTGACCAAGCAATGCCGGCTGTTCCGCCGATCCGTAAGAGAGCAGCCCTTTCATTAGGGTACCGAATCCCACATAATTTAACTCTTCTACTTATTTATCGCCTAGATGGTATTTTATATTAGAAAACATGAACATGGGAGCATTATTAATCAACGTTGCTGCGTCAGCATCTGCATAAGCCGAGTCATCGTGCTTCAGCAACTTGCCTTTAATCAAGAGGTAACTGTTGGCAACGTGCAGAAATAAATCTTGGTTTTCCACGTGTATTCGGATTTCAGAATTTACGTCGTTGAGATTCGTACCGACGATGGGATTATATTCGTGATAGGTGTAAGATTCGATAGACGAGTCGTACAACAAAGGTTCGTTGATTTTTAAATAGTCTTCTACAACGCTCATTTTCTAGCCGTTGTTATAAATTTGATGAAAACTTTGTTTCTAGGTGTTAAACTGCTCGTGTTTTTATTATTATTAAAAATTTTACGAAAGAATCCTTTTCCTTTTTTCCAAACACGAGCATCTTGTCCTTTTTTAATTTTTAGATTTTAAATGAAGTCGAACCGTGAGGGTCTCGCCATTTAGATTCAACGGCTCATTGGTTTGAGATGTAAGCCATACTCTTATACTCCTGATTAAGTTCATAGTAATGGGTAAATAGATTAAATTATGCGGAGATTCGATGATTTTGAAACCCGGAGGCGAATTTGGATAGAATGAATATAAAATGGGTTGAGTGTCACCATTTACTTAAGACTTTCCAATGATGTCAACGTGCACAAAAATTGTGTTTATATTTATTATTTCAACGGTGTTTTGACTTTCTCGACTCCTCAAGTAGGTTCCTAAATGAAATCCCAAGACTCGAGCCAAGCTCTTTTCACCCTTAAAGGCTATTCCGTATTTTGAATCATTAATTATCAAGTTGGTTCTCAAAGTGTTTACGTTAGGAAGAATCGAAATGGCTTCCCTGTCATGACCATTTTGATCTATCGAGTTTTTGAGAAATTTATTCAACTCTTTAATTTTGTAAGTTCCGGGGGTGACTATCACTTTCTGCCAAGTTATACCAGCATCTGCAATGTATTTAATTTCGTTTTTTTTTGAATCGATGTTTTATATGCTGTTATACGTGTCTAAATTAATAAGCGCCAATTCGTAGCTTTTTTCAGGGTCCAAATGAATCGGAGCATTTAGATTAAATCTCAAGTCAGAGTCTTTGCCAGTGAGGATAAAAGAACAAGAATCCATTTCTTTTTTTAATTCTCTTTTTTCATCCGATAAACAGCGTCATATGAGGTAGATAAAAGCACTTTCTACCCAGATAGATGAAAGGGATAGTCCAAACCCCCACTTTGATCCCGTGACAGGAAGTGATGTAATGGGATACCCAACGAAAACGAATGAAAGGCACTTTTCCACCGTCTTGACGAATATAAAAAAAAGTTTTAACCCTCCTCGACGAATCCACACTTTCCATCAAGTGCAGCACCAGTTTTATCGGGTGAGCGAAAGTGGTATCGTAGCAACCATCCAGATCGACGAAAGCCAGAAAAAAGCTAGTCCTCCAGATTGATGAAGGACGCCCACTTTTCATCAGGTGCACCCCGAATTTTGACCGGAAATGGCAACCCATCTCCGGATCGATGAAAGCCGGGCAAAAGGTAGTCCTCCCCACTTTTTCTCAGGTGAACGGAAATGCATCATTACCCCAGAATTTATCAGGTGAGTGGTATCGTAGCAACCATCCTCCAGAACAACGAAAAAAAGCACTTCTAGATTGATTGAGGACGCCCCCCAGTTTCATCAGGCGAGCGGAAGTGCATCATTACCCCCACTTTTATCAGGTGACCGGAAGTGGGGTATATAGCTGAATCGTATTTTACCCTACCCCCACTTTTATCAGTGAGTGGCATCGTAGCAACCCACCCTCCTCCAGATCGACGAAAAAAAGGTAGTAAAAAGCACTTTTCCACCCTCCTCTAGATTGATGAAGGACGCCCCCACTTTACACCAGAAGTGACGGGAAGTGCATCATTACCCCCACTTTTATCACGTGACCGGAAGTGGGGGGTATATAGCTGACTCAATATCGTATTTTACCCTACTCGGGTATCCCAAATACACTTCCAATATCAACCCCGTATCATTCTTGTCTCCGTAATTGTTGAGATTTATATCTTTAAGGTGGTCTTCCGGCAGTCAATCCTACTCTCCGGTAGGTAAATACTCGCACATTACAGAACCATACAAATTGTTAAAGTCCAAAAATATTATGAAAGATTTCTTTTTATCAGGGTCGAAGGTAGATGGTATATACGGGTTGTTAGCTTTAGCGTATTTTCTAGCTATAAACGAGACACCGCCTCTTATACCCTTTTCCAACACAAGATGCATGTCAATGTTAGTGAATAGATACAAAGACACTCCCGTCCTCTTGAGCGCCGCGTCCCAAGATAGGGAGGGTGTAGAAATGTAATGGGAGGGGTCCAATCCGTAACTAGCCAAACTAGTGGCTCTAAAGTTTCCAAACACATCGCCTAAAAGCCCGACATCCGTCTACAAATACAGGTAGTGGCAATTTCCAAACGTTTTGCATTTACCTAAATCCCATATCTTCATCGCGTGTTGATAAGATTCGGAGCAGATCGCTCCTTTCAACAAAGAAGCAAATGCCGTCATGGGAGGTAAACACCTCTCCTCAAACACTTCCACATTTGTCAGGTATTCATAGGGAAACACACCTTTTTGCTAAAGGCCACGGATTCACCTTCGAAAAGCTTGTCCATGATGCTGAAGCTATTTAAGTTCCAAGCTAGAGTTTCATACGATGCTGTCATAAACGCTAGACTATCTATGAAAGTAAAACCACCTAATTACATGCTGCTGATTCTTCCTTGTTCTTAGCGATGATTCTGACATTATGTAGAGCCTTCAAATCTTTGAACTAATTCAAAGCCTTCACCACGAAATGACTGTCGTAATTTTCGAAATTATGCATAAACATATAAATAAATATATAAATATAAATATAAATAAATATATAAATAATATAACAACCGCTATGTTTTTGTTCAGAGTGTAAGAAAAGTTTCACTTACTGTGCTTGGCTCCTCTGAATTCACTGGTGATGTGGACGTGGTCACGTACTTTCGTAAACCCGTTAAACTTTTCTTGGGGAGGGGTAAATGCTCCTTGTTTGCAGATATGGCACACCGCAGCTTCTTTGTACCCACTGGTCCTTGGTTAAACGTTTCATTCGCTGCTTGTGGGAATCCATGTAAGCTACAATCTCTTTCTGCTCCGCTAATATGGATTCTAAGAAAACTTGCATGCAGTCTACTCCTCTGCACAACTTTTTGGAAAATACTCCGCCTAAGTGGTCAACAATCACGTAGGAAAAACTGCAAGCTTGGTGTATGTGGTTAACTCTGGTGTGTGTATTGTTCCCATCTCAACTGGAGACTGGGTGCAACGCCGCGTCATAGTCTACGTAAGCTATGTACAAGCTCTTGAGCTCGTTCTTGAAATTTTTAAACTGGATAACGTCATTGTCGGGTGATGAGAACTTTTGAAACGGAACTCCCTCGCAAGAAGGAAGGTGGTAGTTTTCATACCTGAAACGATTTCGAAAACCGTGTAAGCAATGCCTAAAAAAATATTTCAAGCGCTTGTTGGGGTTGAAACTCACGATGAATTTGTCGAAGTCTTTTATCGTCATGTAGTGTCCGTTGAGAGGAAGCAAGTAAACGTAATGCTTACTTTCTACTAAGGAACTCGTGTCATAAACGCAATGCTCGTCATCCTCCTAACCAAAAACAGATACCGAAATGTTGTTGGCTTTTTCGAACGCCTTGATTTTGTATAAAGGAACGGGGTCCAACACATGTACGACTAATTCGTGGGCACGAGCCAGGCAATGTTTCGTATCCTAATCATGTTGTGAAGATGGAACGGGGTGTATACTCGCCAACACGGACCACAGAAAACATCTATCTTCTTCACTACGCACATTGACCAGTACATAGGGACCTAGTTTGAGGTTGTTGGGGAGTGCTACGTAACCTTTCCCTGCAAAAGGTCTATAATTTCCAACGAATAGTTCGGTGCACATGCATTGCTTGACAACCCGTCCACTTCCTTCCACTGCAAACTGTTCATTACTATGCAGAATCTTGTTCGACATTTCCGAAAGAACCTCCTTGCTCCCCACCTAACCAGGTTGGAGTTAAAATAAGCTTTAATAGTTTCCGTATATCCGTCACTTTTTTGAAGAAAATACATAATCCAATTTGATCTTTTATGTTTACCATAAGACAAAGACATTGTTCTAAAAGATCCGAATATTTGTCCTCGTACTCTTCCAACAAAATCAAAAGCTCGTAGTGCATTTCATCCTGCGTAAAATCCAGCATGAAAGTTAAGAAGAATCTGTTGAAAACATCGCGTACGAGATCAAACTCTCCTGAATCCAAACTGAACAGCCTCACCTCGAGCTCGGTATCGTTTGTCACCTCTGTCTTGGCTTTCAAATTGTCAATCATGTTGGACAAGGCCCAGTCGATTCTGGTATCCACTATTATAGGTACGACTAGAGATCTGATGTTCTTTACTACCAGGTTGAATTTTGCTGATATTTGAGAAATTATTCCTTCCTTTAACTGGGGCTTGAGTTTAGGAAAAGACAATTTAAGTATTTTTTAGGACTCTCCAATTTCCCTTGCATGTTGTTTTACGGCCCCTCCACACATGTGCCATTTATACGCAAGACTGAGTAAGTCACACCGTACGATTCGCAGGTTACGTTACATTTTCCTTTGTGACACCTTTTTTTGCCTCCGTTTTTATCTGTTGTTCCTGAACATCTTTTCGCAGTATTGACGTAAAAAATCTCATTGTCAGACATTGGAAGCTCTCGTTTTTTTCTTCGTCACTGGTCCTTTTTTTTAATCTTCCAAAACTGTCTTTTCGTCTGTCGTAAGAGACGAATGTGAAGTTCTTTATGTGAATCGTAGCTTTTGCTAAATCAGGGAAATACTTCCGACAACCATCACAAGAATATGCACATCCAAACTTGTTTTTTTTCAATCGTGATGATTTTTCCATTGCATCGGTCGTTGTGCGCCAAAACTTCATCATAGGAAGAAACGAGTCCTCTACAATCGAGACAAGTAATGTTTAACACACAAGGCTTCTCCAAATGACTTTCCACCTCTTCTCGCAATAAAAACCCAACTTTGCATTTTTTCTTGCACAGGAACATCAAAAACACCTCGTACTTGGCAGCCATTGCTGATATAAAGTTTTACGGAATTATCCCTGCCTTTTATACCCGTCCCCAGAGTGTTTGAATCCACGCAGTAGAAAGTCACACCCCTCATCCGTAAAACTTGTGAAAAATGCTCCCCAAACAACAACAATTTAGAAAACAAATGAACCTGGAAAATAGGAAGGTGGATGCAACGAGACAGTTACACGCCGAAAAAATGCTCCCCAAACGATAACACTTTTTTTTAAAAGGCACAAAATATTAGGAACCCTCCATCTGCAGAAAGGAATGAGGGGGGGCAGTAGGAGGGACTGGGGGACTGTTCAAAAGGGCTTGTTTTCTACCATTTTATCTACTACTTACTCAACGATTCCTAACAATTCTGTTTACTAGTAGTTTAATATAAATTCCTTTAGCTATAGTTGCAATGTCTTCAACTTTTAAAGTTACAGAAAACTACAGATGTCTTTTTATGTTAGTCTTATGTTTATGTATTAAAGTTACATATTGAAACTTTATTGTTTTCAGGACCTGTAAATTTATTACCACCAGGTAATTAATGATTTATCTTTATAATGTATATCAGGTAAGATTTCGACATACATATTTGATTCTTCCACACTAAAGTTGCTTTTTTTCTGAGCAATCTGTAGTTTAATTGCAATACATGATAATCTGTAGTAACGTTCTTCATGAGAAGAGATACACGTATGTACGTTGCATATAATAATATTAGATTTCTACCAGTATGGTAACAAGTAAACCAGTTTACAGCAAGATCATTCACTGTATCGAAGTCCTTTGCAAAGTGCAACATCGCAAGCAATTTTTTTTTAATTATTTTCTTTCAGCCTTAGGTCAGCCGAAGTAATTGAATGCTCGTGTTGCTGAATTAGCTTAATTTTAAACTTCATAAGACTTTTTTGAGAAGAAGAAATATCTGGTAAAGGGGGGTGCCAACACAGGGATTTGAACCTGGAAACCTTCGATCAACATAGGGCCTGAAAGATTATCCAGAATTTGCCAGAATTTGCCAGAATAGTTCCCATAGCCGCTGAAGGAGCATGGTGGCCTCTCACACTACCGTGGCCAGGGCTTTACCAAAGTTCCTTATTCAGGGTTCGAGAAGTTCCACAAACCTCTAGCAACCAGGCTGAGTTTTTTCACTGTACAACCAAGATGAATTACAATCTTCAATAATTGCCTTATGAATATGATTGGAAATGTTAACAAATGCTGTAGCTGTGCTGTGTCTGAAACAGCAAATAATAACAGCTACTAAAAAGCTAATAACATCTAATTTCCAGATAGTGGGTGCGCTGCAAAATGTAATAGAAAAATTAATTATGTGGGTAATTGTTGGGACAATAAAAGGTAAAATTAACTATAATATTTTATCATAAATGTTTCTACGTATTACTGCTATAAGCTAGTATCTTTCTTAGTGAAGAAAAATCCATAAATGCTCAAAACAACTGAATAAAATAAAGAATAAATCAGAAGGTAAACGATAAATGACACATGCCTTCTGTATTAAATACTGGCCTTGTTAGGATGTATGCTTGTGCCT
>JAHWFP010134489.1:23238-35933 GCA_023313725.1 Lithobius niger | reverse complement strand
GGGTAATAACGTTACTTCCGGTTTGTTGTCAATCTGGAGGAGGGTGGAAAAATGCATTTTCTACCTTTTTCGTTTTTATATCGTATACAGACACACCCTTCACTTCCAAACATGTACTAAAAGTGGAGATAATGACGTCATGTGATCAAAGTGGAGTAACCACATGGTGACATATAGCGTAAATGCTTCATTATATCCACCCATTTTTAGGAAGTTTTACATCATGGACGTGTTGATAGCTCGGGGAATTAATTGATCTGCCCTTTCAGATATCGCATTTTTTTCCTTCGGAGTATATACCTTTAAAAAAAGACCACATCATGGATTCCTGTTCAGTTATTCTCACCGGCAAAGACTCTGATTTGCGAATTAATCTCAACACGCCGATTCATTTGGATTCTGAAAAAAATTACGAATTGCCTCTGCTTAATTTAGACACTTATAACAGCATACACAACATCAACTCAAAAAACAACGAAATCAAGCACATAACCGATGCTAGTGCTTCCTGGCAGAATGTGCTAGTAACTCCGGGTGCTTGCGAAATAGAGGATTTAAACAAATTACTCAAATCAGTGATAGATGCAAATGGTCACAACAAGAAAGCAATTACAATTCTTCTGAACTAAACACTTCAAGAACCGACTTGATAATTACCGATCCGAATTATGGAATATCCTTTAGGGGTGACAAGAGTCTGGCTCCAATTTTGTGATTTAACTTAGGCAACAATGTGCGAAGTCGAGAAAGTCAAAATACCGTCGACATTATGAGCGTCAACTCAATTTTCGTACATGTCTATATAAAAGGCAATTCTTACCTAAACGGCGATACTCAGCCTACTTTATATTCCTTTTATCCCAATTCCCCTCCCGGTTTCAAAATCATAGAATCACCACATCTCCCAGTTACTACCAACTTAATCAGAAATATAAGAGCTTGGCTGATGTCTCTGACTAACGAGCCGTTGGATTTAGACGGAGAAACGCTAACGGTGTGAATTCATTAGAGATTGAAAAATTTTTAAAACGGAAAAAAATGATAATATTTGGAAAAAAAGAAAGGACTGTCTCTCAACTTTAATAATAAAAAACAAACGGTTTAACTTCTAAAAACAAAGTGTGTTATCAAATTTATAACAACACCCAGAAAATGAGCGTAGTAGAAGATTCCTTAAAAATCAACGAACCGTTGGTGTACGATTCCTCCATCGAATCATACACCTATCACGAATACAATCCTATTGTTGGCACTAATCTCAACAACGTAAATTCATAAATCCGCAAACACGTCGAAAACCAATATTTATTTCTGCACGTTGCCAAAAGCTACCACCTGATTAAAGGGAGGTTGCTGGAGAATGATTACTCGTCTTACGCTAATGCAGATGTAGCCAGTCTTATTAATAATGCTCCCATGTTCCTGTTTTCTAATATCAAATACCATCTAGGTGATAAACAAGTCGACATGTTAAATTATCCGTGGTTCAGAACTCTAATGAAGGGACTGCTCATTTGCGGTTCGGCAGAGCAACAGGCTTTGCTCGGCCAGTGCTGGGTATTGGATAGTGCAGCTTCCGTCGATGCCGAACTAACCAACAATGCGGTTTTCAAACAGCGGCATGCATCCATCATAGTTGAAACAACTCCCAAGGGAAGCTTTACCTTCGCTATCCCTTGAAACACGTAATGGGATTTTTAGAAAATTACAATAAACTAATCTACGGAACCAAACATGTGCTCTTACTCTTGAGAACTAGTGATACAAATGCTATCTTCAAAGCAGCAGCCGCAGCTAATGGCAAAATCGTTCTGAATAGCATTAGCTGGTTCGTTGACCACGTCGTGGCCTCAGACGAGCAAAAACTTCAATTGTACAATCTCAATGACAATGGAGCGATGGTAGATTTGGGATTTAGGCACTGCTCCCTCACAACACCAGCTCCCTCAAAACACCAGTTTTACTTGGTGGGTACTGACCACTTCCGCAGTCGAAAAACCTAGGACACTTTAGTTAAAAACCCGGGTGTGTTCGATCACTGCAGTCTGCAAGATGGTCACGTAACTCTAATTTCCGAGCGTTATTCGTTTCTCGATTTGAACGCTAATTTTGCTACTGGAGAGTACGTAGGCTTGTACAGAATAGCGCAGCAATTTAGACAGCTTTGCTGCGACTTGGGTTTCGAATTACTACAGTTCAAGAAAGCTTATCCTCTCGTGGTGTTGGATTGTTCCAAACAGTCCAAGTGGCTTCAATCTGGAATCATGGATGTACAAGTCAAACTAAAGTTTAGAGCAGGAGTGCCTGCTAACACTACCTGTCATGCTTTGCTCATTAGTGATAGGAAAATGAGGCTAAAGTTGGATAGAGGCAAAGTAGAAGTTTTTTTTAAATAATAATAATAAAAAAGATATGGCTCTCAAAACAAGATCGCGAAAAAAGAAAGGGTTTTTTTTTAACCGTTGGCATTTTTAGGACGCATTTTAGCCGGTATTGCAGGTTTGGCGGGAGGAACTGCTGGGGTAGTATGTGCCGTAAAAAAGGTGCAAGACTATGCAACAATTTTAGCTGAACTCGTATGACATCACAAGCAAGTGGACGGTTCTTGCTCGAAGAAAAAAAACTAAGAAAAAAAACGACGCAAAAAAACATTGCTCCATGGCACAGGTCTTTACTTGAGACCACCCAAGGTTAAATCGACTTTGATAAACCTTTAACAAACTTTGTTTTAAAAAGATTAGCTACAGTAATGAAAATTCCGAAATTTAGAAGTACTTTTAGTAAAGCCACGCTTCCCTTAAAACTATAGCCTACTGGTGAAAATGAAATCTGAAACTTGGAAGATTTCCACGATGGAGACTGGAGTCACTGGGTTGCCTATTCAATGGTTTCGGTTGAACCCTGTTATTTATTATTTTGATAGTGTTAGTAACAATGGTCTTCCCCAGTCTATGGTTAATTACTTGGGACTGGGACTCAAATACAATTACGAAGGCTTTTAAAACTTTGACCAGATTTGGTGCGGTTACTTATGCCTATTTTTACTAAGCGCTTTCTCTAACGATCGTAATTACGAATCTGTTTTGGACAGCATGAGACGAGTCATCTATTGAAAAGTTATGTGGCGATCTAACCGAAAATAAATGTCTTCAGTGTGAAACTCTTTGATTGCCCGTACCACGATTGGCAAATCTTTTTCTAATTTTTAAGGAATTTCGAAATCGGTAGTTATTGAATGCTTGTCTTTTAGTTTAGTGATGTAACAGGCTCCCTTTCCTACTTTACATCTAACAACGAGTGCTACGCTTGGATCGCTGCAGTATAAAATTGCTTTATGAATTAAACCAGAACTTGCACACAGGAAGCTAGAAAGTGGACCGGAATTAACGAACCCAATCGCTCGCTTTTTCTAAAGGGCTTTTCCATGTTGAAACTAATTTGCATGAAACAGTTTTTATGTACAAATTTCTCCATAGCTGCATCACTCGGTAAAGTACGATCACTTAGATTTCTAATCGGTTTGTTCATGGCATTGAAGTATTCTTTATGGTCGTCTTGTAACAAACAATTATTACTGTCGACGAATACCTTAGTAACAGCATAACTCGGTAAAGTAGGATCGCTTAGATTTCTAATCGGCTTGTGCGTTGCATTGAAATAAACTTTCTGATCATCATGTAATAAACAATTTCTGTCAACGTACACTTTTAATGCCGCGTCAGCAGCGTGCTGGGGAAAACTATGCCCTTAATTTGCTTCTTCTTCGCGTAAAAATTTCCGTCAGCCTCATTGTATTTTTTCGATGCTAGAAGTGGTGGAAGCCAACTCGACGGTGAGAAGAGAAATGGCAGGAGGTAATTTGAAGTGTAGTTTCTGAACGTCCGTTACCAGAGTACCATTCTGAGAATAATTTACGGCATCTTCGGGTTTGATAGCGGCTCCTGCTTTAGTTACATGCTTGCTTTGCATATCATAGTTGTTTTTGGATGTTAAAACGTATCCTAGTCTTGGCTGTCCTCTCGGACCCATCACTTCACCTCCTCTCATCCTTTTCAACGCTTGTCCAAACTTGTTGACTGGCATCCTTTTTTAAATTTGAAAAATTTCAAAATGTGCCGATGAGGTTTATTTTTAAAAATTTCTCGTATATAATAAAAGGAAGAACCTCAAAATAAATAATAACCTCAAAATGTCTCAACCATCCTAGCACACAAATATTTTCAATCTCTTGCAAAAAAAATTACTGAAAGTTAAAAACGAGAATGGAACAAAGATTAACAATGGCATAAAGTTTACCTTGTCCCCTTCCATTCAGTTTCAAGATTTTAAAGGGTTTGGAAACTCCCTTTTCTGACAAAAAAATCAAAATATAAAGGTTGGACTTCACCCAGTAACCCGGAAACTCAAAAACTGTTGAAAAATCCTAAATGATAATCTGTAAAAAAAACTAGAGATCGAATTTGACGAGCAAAAACCCGTATCCATGACTATGTTCAATTATCCCAATTTTATGCATACAGCTTCCTTCCGTTACCACTCTTGCAAAAAAGCGAATGAAGGAGACAAATCGCAGTCTTTGAACTTGGGTATACGAAAATATTCACAAAACTTAAAGGAAACTTAACAAAAATATTATTGAAAAACCTTGGTTTCACTTGCCATCCCACAATGCTTTAAACCAGACGGATGTCATAGGGAAAATTACCGCGGTGTATGTCACTGACGGTTCTCCCAGCAACGTGAAATTATGGTGCAACGTAGACTTTGGAGTAGCTCATTCAGATATTTCCAACGATAAATGTACCGATGAAGGCTGTATGGGTTTGGTATTTCTGTAAATATAAAAAAATATGTAAATAAAAAAAACGTAATGGAAATTTAAAACTACAACTTTTTCGTACCAAAGAAAGAACCTAAAAATCATCCATTTCTACCCTCGAATATCAGATGTTTAATTACAGGTCCCGCAAGTTGCGGAAAAACTAACTTATTGTTTGATTTCATCTGTAACGAAAGATGGCTCGACTACGGCCGATTATATATTTACAGTAAAACTTTATGTGAATCAAAGTACAAAGCTTTGGAGTCTATATTTGACGATATTAAGGAGAAAATAGCATGGAATGTCACATTTTTTCACGATTCTCAAATTGATTTAATTATCGAAACCTGATTCTTTTTGACGATTGGCTTTTAAACAAACAAAAAACATTGAACGTTACTTTGCCCAAGACGTCATTCAATGACGATGTTTTTTCTTGCAGTCAGTCCTAAACGAGAATTCCAAAGAAGTGGTCAGACAGAACGCAGATTTATTATTCCTTTTCCCTGTTTATAAGTTAAATTTGAAAAACGTTTACGAAAAACACTGACATGGAATTTTCGGACTTTAAAACGCTCTGTAGAACGTGTTGAAAATAGGGGTTTTTATCGATTAACAAAACTTTAATAGCGAGTATAAACGTTTGTTTTTACCTATTAAACAAAAGAATGAAAACAAAACGAGAAATTGCAAAAGTCAAAAGATGTTTAACTAAAAAGTTTTTATTTCAACGTTTAAGTAAGAGAGAGCAAGAAGAATCACTACAAGAATTTTTTTAACCGGTAGTAAGCATTCTGAAACCGACAGTTGATGCTCTAAAACCAATATCGGTCGGTGGTGTAAAAACTTTAGCCACACAAACTACGCCTATAAAAACCTACAAAGAGGTAGAAACTGACGAGGACGATGATTACAGTGCATCGGGTTTATTGCCATCCCCTTCCAAAGCTGTTATTCCTAGTGTAAAGACCCCTCTCAAGCTCCTATAATGCGAATTCCTCCCAAGACCAAAACCGAATACGTCTCTACGAGCGCCGTTTCTAAACTCACCCCTTCATATTCTGTGATACAACATAGATGCATTTCTACCCCACCTGAACTTCCTCACATCACCACTCTAAGGTCTCTTGATAGTTTGTTACCTGGTGAGAATATTGGAGACACAGCTATATATTCCTTAATAAAAAAATTTCGAAATCCCAAGGATACTGACCCGGTATTCGTACTACAATATGACACTAAAATGGCGAGCTGACATTCGGTAATAAAGTGCTTAAAATTGTTGAGAATGACATAGGGGTCGAGGGGAGAAATACGTAGGGATACAAGGGATTTGGAACTTGCTAGTTTTCAAAGATTTGAAAGAAACCTCCCTCGCGCCAGAAGTTAAAACAGCTTACGCAAACATGTTAAAAAATACTAACGCTATTCATCACAACAACGACCCAGTTACTCGTAAACCCAAATCTAATCATAGCACCAAGTACAAGTCTATTATCGCTCCGATTTGGGAAGACATGAAATCGAAGAAAAATAACCGACAGATTGAGGTTGTATTTTGCGAGGTATGCGGGATGAAAAGAGTTTCCTTTATCAAATCTGGGACAGGAATCGTAAACAAGATCATAGATAAGTTACCGCTCGAATTGCATTTACCAGGTTACCAATACTGCGGTCCGGGAACTGAACTGGAAAAAAGATTGGCCCGAAGAGACCCTGGAAAATAATAAACTAGACGAAGCGTGCAAAGAACACCATATCGCCTATTCCGAGAATTCGAACTTGAAAGATAGGCACGTCGCCGATGGTGTCCTAATTTCCAAAGCTCAAAGAGTGAGAAATGATCCTTCTCCGGCATGGAGGGGAAAATTTTCCGAGACTGAAAATGATTGTACTGAGCCTAAATTATCTATGGCAGGTTTACTTGGTGGAAATGATACTTTAAGCTAACTTAAATAACGTCATGTCCAAGTTTGCTTGGGCCATTCCGCTTAAATCTGAGTCGGGCATAGACGTTACCAAAGCTTTCAGGAAAATACTAGCAGGAGCAAAACCTCCTAAAAATTTACATGTCGTTTTAGGTAGTGAGTTCTACAATAAAGACCTCGAAACCCTACTTAAACGCTACAGCATTAACATGTACTCTACGCACTCGGAGAAGAAAGCGAGCGTGGTAGATCGTTTCAACAGAACACTGAAAACTCGAATGTGGAAAAGATTCACCGGTCGAGGAAATTATAAATGGGTAGATATTATTGATGAGTTAGTTTCCCAGTGCAACTACACTGTTCATTCTACTACAAAGCTGAAACCAATGGAAGTAACTAGTCGGCACGAACCATTGTTGAGACAAACAAAACTTAAAAGGTTGTCTAAAAAACTAAAGTTTATTGTAGGAGATAAAGTCAGAATTTCTAAAGTCAAAAAATTTTTCGAAAAAGGTTACCTCCAAAATTTTACTAACAAAGTTTTAACGATTTGCAAAGTGCAAAAAACTGAACCAGTAACTTATCTTTTAAAAGATGAATCGGGCGAACCCATTCTCGGAGGCTTCTACCGAACTGGAAATTCAAAAAACTCGAGTTCCGGGCTTATTTTTAGTAGAAAAAGTAGTACGCAGGAAGAAAGGAAAAGATGAAAAATGCTCTACTTCGTTAAGAGGAAGGGATACGATTCAAAATTTAATAGTTGGAAGGATAACAGCAGTTTATCCTCTTAATAAAATTTATCATCCAGGATTACTGATTCAAGTCCTTTAGCGGGTTATTTTGCACGACGCTATGTCCGATAATGAGTGGAGCTAAAAAAATTGACTTTTGAGGTGGGTAGTAGAGTGAGTAGAAGATGGTAAAATGCATTATATTTTGTCAAGGTTCCAAGTACAACGGACCACATTAGCAGTTTATCTCGTCTCATAAATATTCTTCTTTTAGCAGCAGCCTTTTTCCCCAAGTTATCTTTTCTCTGTTCAGCATTTTCTGTCGCACATTTCTCGCAAAAAGCAGCTGCCATTTTCCCCAACCTAGCTTTTCTCTGTTCAACAGTTTCTGTCACACATTTCTTATGAAAAGCAGCAGCTCTTTTCCTCTTATTAGCTACTATTTTTTCTTCTTTGCTTCATTTTGGTATTTCATCGATAGATGCTTCTTCCTCCTCATCTTTCTCCAGCTAACTTGCTCTTCAGCTTCTTCATCCTCCGTCGGCCCGATTATACCGTCTATAAAATCATGCGCTACACCTGTTCTGTGGTGACTGTGCGCTAACATATTTATTCCATCGTCCAACACGAATCTCTTATCGTAGTAAGCAGATATGAATGATTTTGTAACTTCAACCGTGGCACGCTGATGATCCTTACGTTGAATGCTCATCCACAAGGCTTTTGATGATGTTTTCGAAAATAACGCTTTTTTGTAGTCTTGGTGACTGAGACTTTTTTGGATAATCGCTTTACAAATCCCTTTAAGCCTTTCTAATACTCTCTTCTCCTACCAAAACTGAGTACAGTTTTGCTTTCAAGCCTATAATTCTTTCACCGGGATGCCAGCCGTCTCATCTTTCATTTTCCCCAGGACATCTTTGTTTTTATACTGTATAGAGGATGCGACGGATCATAATTGCTGGTGTCGAATCTATCTGACTCAGTTTTCATGTCCTGGTTAAAATCGTCAGTCTTCACCTCGTAGAGCAGACTGTCGGTGTCCGTGAAAAGTAAACGCGCTTGGTTTCCATATTTTGGACGTATGAACTCGTAGTGAAATTCATATATTGTGAGTAGGCTACATAAACCGGAGTAAGTTGGTAAGTCGCACGTGATGTTACGAAGTCTCTTACAAGTTTACTTGTATGAGATTTACGTTGAGGATCTTGAACGAATCCGTGTGTGGCAGAGTGGTGTACTAGACATTTTTTGGGGGGATTATCGGACAATTTCACGGCTAAACGCCCCGATTTGTTTTCCATCGTTTTTCCAAATACCGAATTATTTTTCAGTTTAGAAAAATCTTTTTCGAACGTTGTCATTGCAAGTTGATGCTTCTTGGTATTAGATTCTATGTAAGATTTTAGCCATTGCTTCTGACGAAATTTTAGAATTCTGTGAATACCTTTAGTTAGTCGTCAGTTTGGAAGTAGAAACGATCTTCTTGTTTCCTGCCATTTCTTTCATGAAGGGAGACACAGTTTTGGCATTTATTTTAAACTTTTCTGGTGCTAAAGGATAATCGTTGTAATCGTTATGTAGCTCAGATGAATAGTCCAAGTCCTCTTCCAATATATAACTGTATACCTTATCTTTTTCGGCCGATGCCAAGCAAAATTCGAGAATTTCTTTCCTCGTGAGCCAGCTAAATTGATCGTACGGAAGGAATTCCGTCATGGCCAGTCCGTATAAGTTGTTGATATCCAAATCTAATAGATACAAACTAGGTAGAGTCTTATCATAGCTGTCTGGTAGATATTTGTTATTAGCGATCGAGTGCTTTTTGACACAAAAGTTGTTCCACCTCTGATACCAGAAGTTATAAAGTTATGCTTTCCTCCATGCGTAAAGAGTTCAAGCTCGGCTTCGGTTTTTTTTTCAACGAAGCTGCCCAACTAAATCCCGGTGTTGACACATAGTAGCACGGATCTATGCCGTCATTGAGCAAAAAAGTTTCCCTGAAAGTCTGAAAAATGTCGGTTAGAAGATACACATCGATCATCTGATATACGAGATGATACTTTTTAAAAACCTTCTCTTTCAGCAAATTCTAAAGTGATGTAGCGTGATCGTACTCTGCGTCGATGATGCTTTTGCCTCGTCGAGTGGAGAAGAACGACGCTTTAGGAAGTAATTTCTGTTCTTCAAACACGTCCATAGACTGCACGTTCTCGTATGGGTAGTGGTCTTTTGCGTCAATAAATCCGAGACCTCTCTAGACTCGAACCAATCTACCTATTCAAGAGCAGTTTTTACGATGTTGAAGGGTCGATCTTATTTGTGCTTTTTAGCCAAAGTTTCCAGCGACGAAGATAAGAAATTATAACTATCTAAAAAACGCAACTTTACCACAATTTTCTTATCATTGAAGCAAAAGTACCTCGTAATGGCCATACTCATGAAACACTTGGTGTTTCTATCAAGCACGTCCATTCCAAAAGGGATTTCTTTACCGCAGAAATAAGTAGGTGCATATCATAGCCTTCTAAAGTATGGAAGACGATCAGGATAGTACTTATTCTCCTTGCATCCAGATTGCATTTTAAGTGATAAGCACCTCTGAACTTTCCCGTGAAGTGACAGTGATCTCTCACTTTCTTCAATGAGAGATCATCTATAAGCATGACTTTGTAGCAGTAGTAGCAAGTATCAGCTTTCAAGAACTGAATTTCATCTTCAGCACTCATCATCAGAGGGGTTAGCCGCGATAGAATACTGGCAAACTTGTTAAATTCGATATTCATACATTCATAAAACTTATCCACTGCATTCTCACCGAAGTAGAATTTTGACTCACGATTTCATTTTCTGGGCCAATAACCACATATCTAAAACTACTAGGTGAATGCAAACTGACTTTAGTAGACGAACTCAAAGACAGATCAACGCTACTAGTTTGTACGGGTCTGAGCATAGATTCGAAATCTGCGTAAATTATCCATGGACGAGGACTGCGTCAGTCATAGTGTTGGAATTTTAACGTGTTATTACCAGGTGGCAGAAAAGTGAGTACTTGCTCCTTGTTGATTGTCGCCATCTTGATGGTGTTCGTCGTCGTTTCCATCTTCCGCATGACATTGCGCGTCAGTTGGGCGATAAGTCTGTCCTCCTGTCCGGTGTTTTTCAATTTTTGCAGGAGGTACAGATGTATGACAAGATTTAGATTAGGGGTTTGAATAACGTCTCTGTAATGTGTGGTGCAGTGGCAACCCGGACCACTGTACTGTGACTGAGGTTGGCGCTAATGACCAAGTTGTCGACGCGCCATTAAGGCTCAATTCCCCCCCCCCCTTATTCAGTCTCCCACATTTACCGACGTGCTCCATCATGGATCGTTCTTCAGTAAAAACCGCGAAGCAGTTACGACAGTAAAATTTTCTATTTGTTTCACCACCTTGAAATCAGAGTAGCCTATCAATATCTTGGATGCTGCAGTAATGACTTATTTCCTTTTTCTTCGGCTATTAGTAACAAGTCAACTACTTCTCCTTTCATGTTTTTGTTCACTCTCACCGGACGTAATCCTATCGAGCCCTTATATGAAATTACGTTAATGGATAAATTGTTGGCTCGTTCGAAGGAATCAATTTGTCATAGACTCACGGGAAACTTCAACATGGAATCGTCTACAGTATTCAAAAATGGTTCATAATATTTAACCTCGGTTTCGTAGCACTTCATTTTAGCAGCTAAAATTGAATACAGAAAGCATTTTTCGTCATAATTTTCCACATTTACCATAGCTTTGCATTTCTTGTGTAATGCCCTTGGTAAGGGTAAGAAAGAACGAGGATGTAAAGGATCGATTTTTGCCACTTTTAGGAGCATACCATAAACTTTCGAAATGCGCTAACCACTGCCTTTTTTCTCCAAAGCCTCGATGGACTTTTGTATTTTTTTTAAGCATTCTCCAATACTTACGACACATCAGATTCGTTATAAATGGTAGTATAGAGGGACCAGAAAAAGGGTAGTGTGATGTTGGAATCCCTGGAAAAATCTATCACTTAACATAGTTGAACTTTACAATTTATCAGTTCATCCAAGCAGGTCCTAATAAGAAGTTCGAGCGGATGATGGAGTAGATGGACCGCCATAGATGGGTCTGCACATTCAACTTCTCTGGAATAAATTTGGTGTGTATCATCATGTGCAAATTACTTCACCTTCAATATCATTCAACTCGTTTTCAAAGAGTAAACACTCTGGTCGAAGATTGGATCGATGGATAGGAAGATGATGGACCAAATCTTTCTGAGTTTCGTAGACATTTCCACATTACACACACATGTAAATGATGATTTTGAATTTATTTTATTTTCCTCGAAAGAAAAATCATTCATTCCTTTTATTTTTATTCTTTTATTATATGAAATATTTTCCAAAGACATTCATTCATTCCTTTTATTTTTATTCTTTTATTATATATGAAATATTTTCCAAAGACACATGAAGAAAAAAACTACATCCGGACTGAATTTTTTTTTGGATCCTCAGGATCCAGAAAAAACTTAGAAAAAATACTTATAAAATCTTCGAAAATTTTGAAAAAAAATTGGAAAACACTTGGTGCAAGTTCCCTATATATAAGGTGCATGTAGCCCTGCCCAACTGCACCAGGGCTGCGATGCCGTGTGTTCAAGTCAAGAACTACATCTGGACTGAATTTTTTCGAATTTTGTTTGACACTTAACTGTCTGGAATGACCATAACGGTTATGGGTGTAAAGTTCCAAAAATGCACTTTAAACATCAATTAAAACTCTGAATACATCAGAGTTTGGTTCAAAACACTCTCCAGTAATAATGACAGTTGATTGTTCAAAGGTTTTTCGATATCACATAAACTCACCGCGTCACTAAGACTAATTTCCTTAGTATCACACAAAACACAAACGTATTACAAATTCAAGAAGTGATGTAATAACCGGAAGTGACATCATAACAGGAAGTGACTCCATAACAGGAAGTGACGCCATATAGGAAGTGATGTCATAACAGGAAGTGACATCATACAGGAAGTGATGACATAAGCTCTGCCCACCATAGGCTCCGCCTAACAGAAGCCCCATCCACCATAAGCCCCGCCCACCATAGGCTTCACCCACCATAACCCCCACCCTCCAGAAGCCCCATCCACCACAATCCCCGCCCACTATGAGCCCCCCCCCCC
>JAHWFP010134489.1:0-18238 GCA_023313725.1 Lithobius niger | reverse complement strand
GTCATGTATTCTTTCCAGCAATGCTAAATATCAAGTACCACGCTAGTGGTCTGCCCGCCAAGTTCAATAATTGTCACACTTCATTGTAACTTCCTTGTTAAGAAAGTCATTGTTTAATTCCCTCATTGTTGTTGCATGGCCGCTAGCTTTGGTACTTTATCTGAAACCAGAGCTGAGCGTATTTCACGATGTCGAGGATAAATACCTATACTGCGAAATAGCTTGAAAATTGTTCGAAATACATGGGCAGTCTTTATGCCATGACAAGCAATATTTGTGTTTCAATCATGTGCATAAACTATATCAATGTCATAAAAGTGCGTGAAGATCGTTGATTTCTACTGACTACTATATACTGACTACTGACTACTAATGCCGCTCATATAAAATAAATTATGCGTCAGACACGAATGAAATTTGGTATTCAGCACTCTTTTAACTCCAACACGTGCCTTTTAGGGTTTTACGTTTGGGGACGCATTAAATAAAAAGATTGAAATCATTTGTAATCCTATTTTTCTGTATGTTGCGAAAACGCTACAAATGATCAAAATAAGCCTTATTCCTTATTAGAATGAGTAACAATACAAACGGACTGCCAGAAATAATCGGCAACACACCATTGTTGATCAAATGCACGTGCTACTTGTTTGTAGTTGGGCGTATGGCTTCGGGCTACTAAGATCTTAATAAATCCTCAGTGCGGGCTACTTATTGTTGATGTTTGAATAGAAATGAGCGAACGATTTAATTTATATGATTGAAGTCCTCAATCCAGCACCCTTAAAAAATTTATATCTCCGTTCATATTCAATATTTGTCGACCAAACTTGGCCAGATAGTAGATGAATAGGCAGCGGCAAAAATAAGACGCCACACACGGAAAAAAATACAAAAGAAGTGATATCTAAAACAAAACCCAGAAGGGTGAAAGAACCCGCCAAGTTTCAGCCAATCAAAGTAGTGATATCAGAGCCTAAAAGGCTGCCACCAAGTTACTGCATTAGTTTCCAAGCTAATCCCACCGACTATTACCTCACAAGTTAAATCAAAAGCTTGACCATTGCTACTGTTAGTAGCAATGCTCAGGTTTTTTATTTAACCTTTGATCTAATACTCGGTGGGATTAGCTTAGCAACTAATGTAGTAACTTGGTGGCAGCCTTTTAGGCTCTGATATCACTACTTTGATTGGCTGAAACTGGCGGTTTCTTTCACCGTTCTGGGATTTGTTTTAGATATTGTATATCGCAAATTGGGACCGTCCTACGCCCTTTGAAATGTGTTGTCGTAAAGGCATAGCGGCAAAAGAATACACTGATTTTCGATTTTAAAGTGCTACTATGAGCTATCTGATTATGCTAGATGGGCATTTTAGGGTTTTCTGAAAGGTGGAATTGAATTCTTTCCAGCAATGCTAATAACAAGTGATTATGTTAAACAGATACGGTTCTACGCCGATTAAAAGGTGTTATCGTAATGGCAAAATGGCGATTTTTGATTTGTGCTATTACGACAACACCTTTCAATGAGTGCCGGTTGTTCCCTATTTAATATAAACAAGTGTGATTAGCATTGATGGAAAGACTCCTTTACCGCCTTTCAGAAAGTCTAAATACCTAGCGTAATTTGATAGCTCATTGGAGTACTTTGAAAAAGAAAAACACCATGCTCTTTCGCCGCCACACCATTACAACACCTTTCATTCGGTGTAAGACGGTATAAAATTAAGGTACACACTTTTGATTAGCATTGATAGAAAGAATACATCACCACCTTTCAGAAAAGCTTAAGTGTGTCCATCTAGGGTAATCAGATAGCTCATAGGAGCACTTTAAAATAGAAAATGAGCATATTCTTCGCTGCCAGACCATTACGAGAACACCCTTTGATGGGCGCATTACGTTCCCTACTTAAGATAGATAATTGTGATTAGCATTGTTCGAAAGAATACATCACCACCTTTCAGAAGAGCCTAAATTTGCCCATCTAGGGTATTCAGAGAGGCGAAAAGCAAAGGTGCACAGTTAGTAATGCCATTCGCTGTCATACTTTTGTACTATTTTCTGTTATTTGGGCATTAAATGACAAATTTGGATAATCAAAATTGAATAGGAAGTTTCCTGAAGAAAACTTAATTCTGTTTTAGACTTCTAATTTGTGTTTTTCAATCTGATCAATGGGCAAGAATTTACAGCAAAAAAACTGTCTTTTGGCCAACGATTTTAATCTCTGACCTTCATTGAAAACATAAAGGTGCCAGGGTAGCACCCTGAAAAATCTGACTAGCGGCATGTAGAAGGCCAACTTCCTGGCGAAAAAACCTTTGTTATACATCATTGCAAGGTTAGGCCAATATTCCAACTGACTACGAGCCCGGTTAGCTCTTGGTACCCAAACCCGAACACTGGGTGACATCCAGTCTTTAAATTGCATCCCAGTCAAATACCATAACCTCACTAATATTTGACTGATCTTCACATCCCAATAAACCAAACCCATCATCAGAACGACCGTTTCTGACGATATATGTTGAAAGCCAAAAGCTGGAATTATTTAAAGATTCATACCTAAAGTCGGAAAACCGTTTCTACTCATGAAATCACAAGCATTGTTACTTACACCTTCATTCTATCTATTATTATCGTGACAAATTAAATAAGTTTTCAAACTAATTATGTTCATCAGAATCAAAATCGAATCGCTACTCTAGCCCTTTGCTGCAAACTTTACTTGGCTCGTATTAAACTATTCTGCTCTACACACCCATTGTTTTCTAAAGAACGAGAAAGAACATGTTACCTGTTTTTCCACATAATGTAGTAAACAGGTAATGAACACGTGGCCCTTTCCTATGATAAGTAAAAATTATGTATTCTGTGTTTGGTCTTAGGTCAGGCCACAGATGGGTTTTGACTGTATCGTTTCCAAGGATAAATTCGGCATTATAGCTTTCTGAATCTCGGTTCCCCACGTCCATTCCTGTCTCATGTAGTTCAAGTGCGGCCATTCCTTCTCTATGCAAATCAGGCTCGGACATTCCTTCTCCTTCAATGTAGATAGTTACTGTCGGACATTTACTTTTCCACAGTTCCATATGCAATTCAACAAAATTGGCTCCTATTTTTAAAAATTCTTCTTGTTTTGGATATTCAATACCTGTAATACGAGAAACAAACATATTAAATATTATCTGAATATTTTATTTGTAGCAGTTAATTTGTGAGTGAAGAAAGACGAAAAGGTTGGGTTCACTGGTTGGATTTCCAATATTTGATGGATGGGAAAATCCTTGACAACGTTTACAAAGAGTTATGAACGTGGTCAAGAGTTTTCTCAACCACCCAGTAATCATAATTTAACTGCATTGTGACCTCACTTTCCAACATGGCAGAATCCAACTGATTTGGTCAAGGGCTGGTCCTTGCTTTTTTAAATCTTTCATTTGTTTGTAAGTATATGGGTAAGTACCATATTTTACATTTAGTATACCACACTCATTTTGTCAGTTGTTATAGGTGAACAAGAAGCCCATATGATTGTAATCAGTGCTGAAAATTACAACTTAGTTGATGCATGACTTTTGTAAGTCTGGTTTCGTCATTGGCCCCATCCTTTTCGGTTGATTTGTGTTTCTAAAAATAAATAATAATTTTTATTTATGGGTAATAATAAAGCATGATGCAGTGGTTTCCACAGTCATGATGCTTGGCCAACGCATGGCCTCTGCACCATCAATCAAGTACATATGTGTGCCTAATGATCAGGAACGATTCGATTACTTAAAGGTAAGATGTCTCTAAATCCATAATTCAGTGAATGTAAAAAAAGAATTGGATTTAGCAGTAGCATATATAGCACTAGGCAACCCTATCAAAGACCGCCTTAGTATCAAATTACATGTTAAGCGTCAAACCTTGAAACCTTATAGCTTTCCCAGATTTGGCATATAGACCAACAAAAGTCGGCATATGCTATAATTATTTCACAGCATTAAAAATTTGAATAACAACAATCGAACCATTTGGCCTCCACAGGAAAATTACCCATGTGGAGATCAAATCCAATATCTTGTTAGATCCTGCAGGCTCCTGTTGAGATCTTGATCCTACATGAAATCCTACAGGATCCTACGCAAAATCTTGTCGGATGCCATGCAAAATCATTTTTGGATACTAGACAAAACCCCGCAAATCCTGCATAAGAACTTGCATGTTCTTTTATGATTCTAAAGTTTCACTGGATCTTGCAGGATCTTGTATAGGATTCTGTAATATCTTGAATCATCTTGTGCAGGATCCTACAGGTTCTTTCATAAGATCCTGTAGGATCTTGCAAAGATTCCTACACCATCCTACATAGGAAACTGAAGGAACTTGTGTGGGATACAGCAGATTTTCTACAGGATCTTGTAAGATCTTGTATTGGATACCGCAGAATCGAGCAAAGGATCCTGCAAGATTTTACAAGAACTTATAAAATATTGCAGGGTACTATTAGAATTGCCAAATGGGTATTTGGGACTCTTCCCCCTCACCGATGGAACCAATGAACTATATTTTCAACTTTTCAAGCAAGCTTAAAACGTAGGTATGATCAAAGCTTAATGGCTTTTGGAATGCTATTTTAATGTGATAACAATAATATTCTTGTTGTTTTTCTTCTTTGAGATATTTTGCTCTCACCTAGAGATTGAACCACCGAACCGATTTTCAATTTCTATAGGTAAAAATGAAGATACGAACAAGGCCTAGTGCACATTTAATGTCAGAGCATTGTAGCCCTGAGCTACTAGAATGCCAAGTGGTGTTGACTTCATAGGTGACGTACTAATAAAAAGCCTGCAACACTGACATAGTTGCTGCCGAATTTAATAGTGCCTTGTAGATTTAAAAAAATTCAGTATCGTTTAAACTAAAACATAGCTAAATGCTATAAATTGGACCTGCATAGATGGGGGGGGGGGAATTGAGGCTTAATGGCGCGTCGACAACTTGGTCATTAGCGCCAACCTCAGTCACAGTGCGGTGGTCCGGGTGCATAGATGGTTTGTTACAATAGGGCTCTAAAGTCGTGATGTCATAAGGTCCAAAGGATAGCGGGAGTAGTTCTATAATGCGATATTAAGTCAGCTAGCCACCCTCTGCTTCCGTTCACGTGTCCAACCTGCGGGTAATGACGCACTTCCGGTCACATGATGAAAAGGGGGGTTAATGACGTCACTTCCGGTTTCGTCAATCTGTAGGAGGGTGGGAAAGTGCCTTTGTTACTTTTTTCGTTTTCGTTGATCTGGAAGATGGTGGGAAAGGGTCTTTTGTTATAATAAATAATAATAAATAAATTTATTTGCGTATAAGCAAAAACGGGGTCCAATAGGGCAAGCCACTTACATGGTCCGACTTTTACACAAAAGTTAACTACTACACACTTTAGTTTCATTATATACAATTTTCAATTAAAAAAAAAAAATTGTTACTTTTTTTCGTCAATCTGGAAGGGGGTGGGAAGTGCCATCGTTATCCCAACTGTTTCATTTTTTGTTAAACTGGAGGAGGGTGCTTTTTGATACCTTTTTCATTCTTTTGATACCTCTGTGATACTCACTTATGACGTCACAGTCGGAGTAATGACATCATCATTCCGGTCACGTGATAAAAGTGGCTATGACGTCAACTTCCAGTGGGTGGGGCTTCTTGTGGAAGGGGGCTCATGATGGGCGGGGCTTATGGTGGGCGTGGCTTATGCTGGCGGAGCCTATGGTGGGTGGGGCTTCTGGTAGGCGGAGCGTATGGTGGGCGGAGCTTATGACATCACTTCCTGTATGATGTAACTTCCTGTTATGACATCACTTCCTATATGACGTCACTTCCTGTCATGGCGTCACTTCCTGTTATGACGTTACTTCCGGTTATGACATCACTTCTTGGATTTGTAATACATTTGTGTTTTATGTGATATTAACGAAATTAGTCTTAGTGATGCGGCGAGTTTATGTGATATCGAAAAACCTTTAAACAATCAACTGTCATTATTACTGGAGAGTGTTTTGAACCAAACTCTGATGTATTCGGAGTTATAGTTTATTTTTAAAGTGCATTTTTGTAACTTTACACCCATAACTGTTACGGTCATTCCAGTGAGTTAAGTGTCAAACAAAATTCGAAAAAATTCAGTCCTGATGTAGTTCTTGACTTGAACACACGGCCTCCCAGCCTTGGTGCCGTTGGGCAGGGCTACATGCACCTTACATGTAGGGAACCTGCACCAAGGGTTTTCCAATTTCTTTTTCAAAATTTTCGAAGATTGTCTAAGTTTTTTCTGTATCCTGGGAATCCAAAAAAAAAATTCAGTCAAGATGTAATTTTTTTCTTCATTCGTACATAATAAAAGAATAAAAATAAAAGGAATGAATGATTTTTCTTTCGAGAAAAAGAAAATGAATTCAAAATCATCATTTACGTGTGTGTACTGTGGAGTTGTCTACGCAACTCAGGAAGATTTGATCCATCATCTTCCCAATCCATCGATCCAATCTTCGACCAGACTGTTTACTTATCGAAAACGAGTTGAATGATACTGAAGGTGAAGTAATTTGCACATGATGATGATACTCACCAAATTTATTCCAGAGAAGTTGAATGTGCCAACCCATCTGTGGCGGTCCATTTACTCCATCATCCGCTCAAACTTCTTTTTAGGACCTACTTGGGTCAACTGACCAATTGTAAAGTTCAACTGTGCTTAGTGATAAATTTTTCCAGGGATGCCAACATCGTGTGACCCTTTTTCTGGTCCCTCTATACAACCATTTATAACGAATCTGATGTGTCAGAAGAATTGGAGAATGCTTACAAAAAAATACAAACATCTGCCAAAGCTTTCGAGATAAAAGGCAGTGGTTGGAAAATGTTGAAAGTTTGGGGTATGCTCCTAAACGTGGCAAAAATCTATCCTTGGCATCCTAATTCTTACTTACCCCTACGAAAGGTATTACATAAGAAAACCGAAGCTATAGTGAATGAGAAATATTCTGACGAAAAGTGCCTACTATATTTCGATTTAGCTGCTAAAATGAAGTGCTACAAAACTAAGGTTAAATATTACGAACCATTTTTGAATACTGTAGACCATTCCATGTTGAAGTTCCCCATGACTCTACGACAAATTGATTGTTTCGCACGAGCCAACAATTTGTCCATTAATGAAGTTGGATCGTAACGAAATTGGATTGCACTTTCGTGTAAGGGTTCGATAGGATTACATCCGTTGAAAGTGAATAAAAACATGGAACGAGAAGTAATTGACTTGTTACTAATAGCCGAAGAAAAAGGAAATAGTCATTACTGCAGCATCCTAGATATTGATAGGCTAGTCTGATTTCAAGGTGGTGAAACACATAGAAAATTTTACTGTCGTAACTGCTTCACGGTCTTTACTAAAGAACGATCCATGATGGAGCACATCGGTAAATGTGTGAGATTGAATAAGGAGCAAGTACTCACTTTTCTACCACCTGGTAATAACACGTTAAAATTCCAATACTATGACTGACGCAGTCCTCGTCCATGGATAATTTACGCAGATTTCGAATTTATGCTCAGACCCTTACAAACTAGTAGCGTTGATCTGTCTTTGAGTTCGTCTGCGAAAGTCAGTTTGAATTCACCAAGTAGTTTTAGATATGTGGTTATTGGCCCAGAAAATAAAATCGTGAGTTAAAAATTCTACCTTGGTGCGAATGCAGTGGATAAGTTTTACGAATGTATGAATACCGAAATTAACAAGTTTGCCAGTAGTCTATCGCGGCCAACACTTCTGATGATGAGAGACGAAGATGAAAATCACTTCTTGAAAGCTGGTACTTGCTACTACTGCAACGAAGTCATGCTTACAGATGATCTCTCACTGAAGAAAGTGAGAGATCACTATCTCTCACTGAAGAAAGTTTAGAGGTGCTTCTCAGTAAAATGCAATCTGGATCCAAGGAGAATAAATACTATCATGATCGTCTTCCATAATTTAGAAGGCTATAATATGCATCTACTTATTTCTGCGGTAAAAAAAATCCCTTCTGGAATAGACGTGCTTGCTAGAAACACCGAGTGTTTCATGAGTATGACCATTACGAGGTACTTTTGCTTCAATGATAAGAAATTTGTGGTAAGGTTGCGTTTTTTAGATAGTTATAATTTCTTATCTTCGTCGCTGGAAACTTAGGCTAAAAATCACAAATAAGATCGACCCTTCAACATCGTAAAAACTGCTCATGAATCGGTAGATTGGTTCAAGTCTGGAAAGGTTCGAGTCTTATTGACGCAAAAAGACCACTACACATACGAGAACGTGCAGTCTATGGACGTGTTCGAAGAACAGGAATTACTTCCTAAAGCGGTGTTCTTCTCCATTCGACGAGGCAAAGGCCTCACAGACACAGAGTACGATAACGCTACATCAATTTAGAATTTGCTGAAAGTGAAGGTTTTTAAAAAGTATCATCTCATATAACAGGTGATCAATGTGTATCTTCTAACCGGAATTTTTCAGACTTTCAGGGAAACTTGTTTGCTCAATGACGGCATAGATCCGTGCTTCTATGTGTCAACACCGGGATTTAGTTGGGCAGCTGCACTGAAAAAAAAACCGAAGCCGAGCTAGAACTGTTTACGCATGGAGGAAAACATAACTTTATAACTTCCGGTATCAGAGGTGGAACAACTTTTGTGTCAAAAAAGGCACTCAATCGCCAATAACAAATATCTACCAGACACCTATGATAAGAATCTACCTAGTTTGTATCTATTAGATTTGGATGTCAACAACTTATACGGACTGGCCATGACGGAATTTCTTCCATACGATCAATTTAGCTGGCTGACGAGGAAACAAATTCTCGAATTTTGCTTGGCATCGGTCGAAAAAGATTCGGTATACGGCTATATATTGGAAGAGGACTTGGACTATCCATCTGAGCTACATAACGATTACAACGATTATCCTTTGCACCAGAAAAGTTTAAAATAAATGCCAAAACTCGTGTCTCCCTTCATGAAAAAAATGGCAGGAAACAAGAAGATCGTTTCTACTTCCAAACTGACGACTAACTAAAGGAATTCACTGAATTCTAAAATTTCTTCAGAAGCAATGGCTAAAATCCTACATGGAATCTAATACCGAGAAGCGTCAACTCGCAATGACAACGTTCGAAAAAGATTTTTTCAAACTGAAAAATAATTTGGTATTTGGAAAAACAATCTAAAACAAATCGGGGCGTTTATCCGTGAAGTTGTCCGATAACCCCAAAAAAAATTTGCTAGTATACCACTCTGCCACATGCGGATTCGTTCAAGATCCTCAACGTAAATCTCGTACAAGTAAACTTGAGACTTCGTAACATCAAGTGCAACTTACCAACTTACTCCGGTTTCTGTATCCTACTCACAATATATGAATTTCACTACGAGTTCATACGTCCAAAATATGAAAATCGAGCGCGTTTACTTTTCACGGACACCGACAGTCTGTTCTACGAGGTGAAGACTGACGATTTTAACCGGGACATGAAAACTGAGTCAGATAGATTCGACACCAGCAATTATGATCCGTCGCATCCTCTATACAGTATTAAAAATAAAGAAGTCCTGGGGAAAATAAAAGATGAGACGGCTGGCATCCCGGTGAAAGAATTGTAGGCTTGAAAGCAAAACTGTACTCAGTTTTGGTAGGGGAAGAGAGTATTAGAAAGGCTTAAAGAGATTAGTAAAGCGTTTATCCTAAAAAGTCGTGGCCTCAGTATAACAAGGTTCTAACTGACACATACTTTATTCTGAGATAATCGACTTCAAAGTTTGGATGCATTTGTGGCTTGAAGGTCTTGCATAAAACTTTCGGTCTTAAGTCAGTTTGTTAGTACATATGTTGATGTAGTAAAAGGGTGAAACTGGAAACTTCAACTATCTTTGAACTGTCCGTAGTAACAATGTACATTTGCAGATAGAACCTTGGCACTCTGACTTTTTCAAAAATTGTTGGCAAGCAATGGGTTCTATCTGATTTGGTCAACATGGAGAAACTATTAAGAATCAATGAAATAACTTGAAAATTATGTTATGAACTTTATTTAGATAAAAAAAAAACCTAATAAGATGTATACTTTCAAAGAATTAAAGCAAAATTATGGTGAACTGACAGTGTACTACTTTTTAATTCACTGTTTAAAGGTACATTCCTCCCAATGCCATTTTTCTCGATCCTCCACATGAAGTAATGCCCCATAGGTCTATTTACTTCAGTTAGTCAATCCATTGCTAAAAATACGTTTTTAAATGTGGCATCTAGGAAATTTTCTGTTGAATATTGGGAACTAATTTAATTATATCTTGCGATTATATGATCCTTCACGCGATTACAATAACCATGACATTTCATCTGTGTGTGTGCTGTACTAATTTTTAATCGTTTGCTAATAATTAGCATGAGACCAAAATTCTAAATAACACTAATTATTTACGGCAATAGATTGCCGAAGAAAAATTATATAGGATACTAGGCTAAAAAAATTAAAAAGTGTAATGTTAAAATACGAAAATCTATCCAGTTTGCGACGACACAATTTTTGCATTCATGCTGTGTCGTCTACTACGCCCAAGGCTAACTGAGATAGTAGCTGCGTTTCTTGCTGAGAGGAAAGCAGCTATTAACTTAGTTGACTTTGTGTTACTACGCCTAGCCTTGCAAAACGGCACGATGGTAACATCCGTGGCTGACGAACTGCGCATGGCTGTTATAAGGCACGCGGAATGTACCTTTAAATTATTTGATTAAACATAGAACACTATTTCTGCAAAAAACTTAAGAAGACATACACTTTCTAAGAATTTAAAAGTAAAATCATGGTGAAAGAGCGTGTACACCGTTTTAAAGATTTAATTAAACATAGCATGCTATTTCTGCAAAAAAACTTGAAGACATGCACTTTCAAAGAATAAAAAAGTAAATTATGGTGGACTGAGAGTGTACACCTTTTTAAGGCAGTGTTTAAAACAAATTTTTGCATTGCTGATGCCTGAATATCTCTTTTAAATTCAACGTCTGATGTGATTTCATCATTATTCTGGCTGGTATTCCCTTGCACTGCTTTCAAAATCAAAAAGGTAGCATCGTCCTCTTCATGTTTTGTTGGTTATGATGATTTAAGGGAGCCCGGATGCATGGCTATCGGCCCCAAATTCATGCGTTCCAAGTTGAGGAAAACCATTCTGAAACTTGCTTGGGTATGCGAGATTGATGAAAGGTCACACTCCCATTCACTAAAGGAATCTATGTAGCTCCGTATGGTCGACTGTCAGATAGAACCTTGTTATGCTGACTTTTTTTTTCCAATTTGTAGATAGAACTTTGGCATGTTGGGTTTTTCGTACTAGGCTTACATAAAAAATTTATGTCACGATCTTGTATGGTAGAATAGGTTACATAGAACCTAATTTTAACAAAAAGTCGTTTTTTTTGAAAATGTCAGTTAGAACCTTGTTATACTGAGGTCACGAAGTCTCAGTCACCAAGACTACAAAAAAGCGCTATTTTCGAAAATATCGTCAAAAGCCATGTGGACATGGATGAGCATTCAAAGTAAGGATCATCAGCGCGCCACGGTTGAAGTTACAAAATCATCAATATCTCCTTACTACGATAAGAGATCCGTGTTGGACGATGGAATAAATACGTTAGCGTACAGTCACCACAGAACGGGTGTAGCGCATGATTTTACAGACGGTATAATCGGTCCGACGGAGGATGAAGAAGCTGAAGAGCAAGTTTGCTGGAGAAAGATGAGGAGGAGGAAGCATCTATCGATGAAATACCAAAACAAAGCAAAGAAGAAAAATAGTGGCTAATAAGAGGAAAAGAGCTGCTGCTTTTCATAGGAAATGTGTGACAGAAACTGTTGAACAGAGAAAAGCTAGGTTGGGGAAAATGGCAGCTGCTTTTCGCGAGAAATGTGCGACAGAAAATGCTGAACTGAGAGAAGATAAGTTGGGGAAAAAGGCCGCTGCAAAAAGAAGAATATTTATGAGACAAAATAAACTGCTAATGTGGTACGTTGTACTTGGAACCTTGACAAGATGTAATTCATTTTACCATCTTCTACTCGTGTATTACTCACTCTGCTAACCACCCAAAAGTCAAATTTTTTAGTTCTACACATTATCGGACATAGTGTCGTGCAAAATAACCCGCTAAAGGACTTGAATCAGTAATCCTGGATAATAAATTTTATTAAGAGGATAAACTGCTGTTATCCGTCCTACTATTAAATTTTGAATCGTATCCCTTCCACTTAACGAAGTAGAGCATTTTTCATCTTTTCCTTTCTTCCTACGTACTACTTTTTCTACTAAAAATAAGCCCTGAACTCAAGTTTTTTGAATTTCCCAGTTCGGTAGAAGCTTCCGAGAATGGGTTCGCCCGATTCATCTTTTAAAAGATAAGTTACTGGTTCAGTTTTTTGCACTTTGCAAATCGTTAAAACTTTTTCGAAAATTTTGTTGACTTTAGAAATTCTGACTTTATCTCCTACAATAAACTTTGGTTTTTTAGACAACCTTTTAAGTTTTGTTTGTCTCAACAACGGTTCGTGCCGTCTAGTTACTTCCATTGGTTTCAGCTTTGTAGTAGAATGAACAGTGTCATTGCACTGGGAAACTAACTCATCAATAATATCTACCCATTTATAATTTCCTCGACCGGTGAATCTTTTCCACATTCGAGTTTTCAGTGTTCTGTTGAAACGTTTTACCACGCTCGCTTTCTTCTCCGAGTGCGTAGAGTACATGTTAATGCTGTAGCGTTTAAGTAGGGTTTCGAAATCTTTATTGTAGAACTCACTACCTGAATCGACTTGTAAATTTTTAGGAAGTGTTGCTCCTGCGAGTATTTTCCTGAAAGCTTTGGTAACGTCTATGCCAGACTCAGATTTAAGCAGAATGGCCCAAGCAAACGTGGACATGACGTTATTTAAGTTAGCTTAAAGTATCATTTCCACCTAGTAAACCTGCCATAGATAATTTAGGCTCAGTACAATCATTTTCAGTCTCGAAAAATTTTTCCCTCCATGCCGGAGAAGGATCATTTCTCACTCTTTGAGCTTAGAAAATTAGGACTCCATCGGCGACGTGCCTATCTTTCAAGTTTGAATTCTCGGAGTAAGCGATATGGTGTTCTTTGCACGCTTCATCTAGTTTATTACTTTCCAGGGTCTCTTTGGGCCAATCTTTTTTCCAGTTTAGTTCCCGGGCCGCAGTATTGGTAACCTGGTAAATGCAATTCGAGCGGTAACTTATCTATGATCTTGTTTACGATTCCTGTCCCAGATTTGATAAAGGAAACTCTTTTCATCCCGCATACCTCACAAAATAAAACCTTTATCTGTCGGTTATTTTTGCAGTGCTAATAACGGACAGTTCAGGACTGTTAGAAGTGTGACGTTTACATTTGACGCAGTACCACCACTTGATATTTTTTGTTTCCACGGTTCTTTGTTTATATATTAAATTTTTCTTAAAATGAAACTATATTTTGATAAGCCACCCTTTTCTCCCGTGCAGTTATGATTTGTCTTTGCTGCATTTCTGATAGAACTTCGACCATCTCATTTCTATGTCCGTCGTGACCGGCAAAAGTAGATTTGTACAAAAGCCTGAGTTTCTTTATCAAATCGTTGGGATCGTCATAACATTTATAATCGGCTCTGCTCAAATAACTCGCTTTTTTAACCATGCCCGTCCCTTTTTTCTTCGATTTCATGTCTTCCCAAATGATTTTTTTTGTCAGAAAAGGGAGTTTCCGAACCCTTTAAAATCTTGAAACTGAATGGAAGGGGACAAGGTAAACTTTATGCCATTGTTACTCTTTGTTCCATTCTCGTTTTTAACTTTCAGTAAATTTTTTTGCAAGAGATTGAAAAGATTTGTGTGCCAGGATGGTTGAGACATTTTGAGGTTCTTCCTTTTATTACATACGAGAAATCTTTAAAAATAAACCTCATCGGCACATTTTGAAATTTCTCATATTTAAAAAAGGATGCCAGTCAACAAGTTTGGACAAGCGTTGAAAAGGACGAGAGGAGGTAAAGTGATGGGTCCGAGAGGACAGCCAAGACTAGGATACGTTTTAACCTCCGAAAACAACTATGATATGCAAAACAGGCATGTAACTAAAGCAGGAGCCACTATCGAACCCGAAGATGCCGTAAATTATTCTCAGAATGGTACTCTGGTAACGGACGTTCAGAAACTAAAAACCAAATTACCTCCTGCCATTTCTCTTGACACCGTCGAGTTGGCTTCCACCACTTCTAGCATCGAAAAAATACAATGAGGCTGACAGAAATTTTTACGCGAAGAAGAAGCAAATTAAGGACATAGTTTTCCCCAGCACGCTGCTGACGCGGCATTAAAAGTGTACGTTGACAGAAATTGTTTATTACATGACGATCAGAAAGTTTATTTCAATGCAACGCACAAGCCGATTAGAAATCTAAGCGATCCTACTTTACCGAGTTATGCTGTTACTAAGGTATTCGTCGACAGCAATAATTGTTTGTTACAAGATGACCATAAAGAATACTTAAATGCCACGAACAAACCGATTAGAAATCTAAGTAATCGTACTTTACCGAGTGATGCAGCTACGGAGAAATTTGTACATAAAAACTGTTTCATGTAAATTAGTTCCAGCATGGAAAAGCCCTTTGGAAAACGCGAGCGATTGGGTTCGTTAATTCCGGTCCATTTTCTAGCTTCCTGTGTGCAAGTTCTGGTTTAATTCGTAAAGCAATTTTATACTGCAGCGATCCAAGCATAGCACTCGTCGTTAGATGTAAAGTAGGAAAGGGAGCCTGTTACATTACTAAACTAAAAGACGAGCATTCTATAACAACCGATTTCGAAATTCCTTAAAAATTAGAAAAAGATTTTCCAATCGTGGTACGGGCAATCAAAGAGTTTCACACAGAAGACATTTATTTTCAGCTAGATCGCCACATAACTTTTCAATAGATGACTCGTCTCATGCTGTCCAAAACAGATTCGTAATTACGAGCTTTAGAGAAAGCGCTTAGTAAAAATAGGCATAAGTAACCGCACCAAATCTGGTCAAAGTTTTAAAAGCCTTCGTAATTGTATTTGAGGCCCAGTCCCAAGTAATTAACCATAGACTGGGGAAGACCAATGTTACTAACACTATCAAAATAATAAATAACAGAGTTCACCCGAAACCGTTGAATAGGCAACCCAGTGACTCCAGTCTCCATCGTGGAAATCTTCTAAGTTTTAGATTTCATTTTCACCAGTAGACTAAAGTTTTAAGGGAAGCGTGTCTTTACTAAAAGTACTTCTAAATTTCGGAATCTTCATTACTGTAGCTAATCTTTTTAAAACAAAGTTCGTTAAAGGTTTATCAAAGTCGATTTAACCTTGGGTAGTCTCAAGTAAAGACCTGTGCCACGGAGCAATGTTTTTTTGCGTCGTTTTTTTCTTAGTTTTTTTTCTTTGAGCAAGAACCTTCCACTTGCTTGTGATGTCATACGAGTTCAGCTAAATTGTTGCATAGTCTTGCACCTTTTTTACGGCAGATACTACCCCAGCAGTTCCTCCCACCAAACCTGCAATACCGGCTAAAATCCGTCCTAAAAATGCCAACAGTAAAAAAAAACCCTTTTTTTAATATGGCAAAAAAAAACCCTTGTTTTGAGAGCCATATCTTTTTTATTATTATTATTTTAAAAAAAACCTCTACTTTGCCTCTATCCAACTTTAGCCTCATTTTCCTATCACTAATGAGCAGAGCATGACAGGTAGTGTTAGCAGGCACTGCTGCTCTACACTTTAGTTTGACTTGTACATCATGATTCCAGATTGAAGCCGCTTGGACTGTTTGAAACAATCCAACACCACGAGAGGATAAGCTTTCTTGAACTGTAGTAAGTCGAAACCCAAGTCGTTATTGTCGTAGCAAAGCTGTCTAAATTGCTGCGCTATTCTGTACAAGCCTACGTACTCTCCAGTAGCAAAATTAGCGTTCAAATCGAGAAACGAATAACGCTCAGAAATTAGAGTTACGTGACCATCTTGCAGACTGTACTGATCAAACACACCCGGGTTTTTAACTAAAGTGTCCTGTCTGTTAGTTTGAAAAGCTAGAACTATCCACCTAGCTTTTTCGACTGCGGAAGTAGTCAGTACCCGCCAAGTGAAACTGGTGTTTTGAGGGAGCTGGTGTTGTGAGGGAGCCGCTATCGTAATGCCAGTGCCTAAATCCCAAATCTACCATCGCTCCATTGTCATTGAGATTGTACAATTGAAGTTTTTGCGCGTCTGAGACCACGACGTGGTCAACGAACCAGCTAATGCTATTCAGAACGATTTTGCCATTAGCTGCGGCTGCTGCTTTGAAGATAGCATTTGTATCACTAGCTCTCATGAGTAAGAGCACATGTTTGGTTCCATAGAATAGTTTATTGTAATTTTCTAAAAAATCCCATTACGTGTTTCAATGGGATAGCGAAGGTAAAGTTTCCCTTGGGAGTTGTTTCAACTATGATGGATGCATGCCGCTGTTTGAAACCCGCATTGTTGGTTAGTTCGGCATCGACGGAAGCTGCACTATCCAATACCCAGCACTGGCCGAGCAAAGCCTGTTGCTCTGCCGAACCGCAAATGAGCAGTCCCTTCATTAGAGTTCCGAACCTCGGATAATTTAACTCGTCGACTTGTTTATCACCTAGATGGTATTTGATATTAGAAAACAGGAACATGGGAGCATTATTAATAAGACTGGCTACATCTGCATTAGCGTACGACGAGTCATCGTTCTCCAGCAACCTCCCTTTAATCAGGAGGTAGCTTTTGGCAACGTGCAGAAATAAATATTGGTTTTCGACGTGTTTGCGGATTTCTGAATTTACGTTGTTGAGATTAGTGCCAACAATAGGATTGTATTCGTGATAGGTGTATGATTCGACGGAGGAATCGTACACCAACGGTTCGTTGATTTGTAAGGAATCTTCTACTACGCTCATTTTCTGGGTGTTGTTATAAATTTGATAACACACTTTGTTTTTAGAAGTTAACCGTTTGTTTTTTATTATTAGAGTTGAGAGACAGTCCTTTCTTTTTTCCAAATATGATCATTTTTTTCCGTTTTAAAAATTTTTCGATCTCTAATGAATTCACACCGTTAGCGTTTCTCCGTCTAAATCCAATGGCTCGTTAGTCAGAGACGTCAGCCAAGCTCTTATATTTCTGATTAAGTTGGTAGTAACTGGGAGATGTGGTGATTCTATGATTTTGAAACCGGGAGGGGAATTGGGATAAAAGGAATATAAAATAGGCTGAGTATCGCCGTTTAGGTAAGAATTG
Source organism: Lithobius niger (assembly GCA_023313725.1). NCBI lineage: Eukaryota > Metazoa > Arthropoda > Chilopoda > Lithobiomorpha > Lithobiidae > Lithobius > Lithobius niger. The sequence continues at coordinate 825 of JAHWFP010134489.1, read as the reverse complement.
CCTATTATATAGACATGTACGAAAATTGAGTTGACGCTCATAAAGTCGACGGTATTTTGACTTTCTCGACTTCTCACAATGTTGCCTAAGTTAAATCACAAAATTGGAGCCAGACTCTTGTCACCCGTAAAGGATATTCCATAATTCGGATCGGTAATTATCAAGTCGGTTCTTGAAGTGTTTAGATTCGGAAGAATTGTAATCGCTTTCTTGTTGTGACCATTTGCATCCATCACTGATTTGAGAAATTTGTTTAAATCCTCTATTTTGTAAGCACCCGGAGTTACTAGCACTTTCTGCCAGGAAGCACTACCATCGGTTATGTGCTTGATTTCGTTGTTTTTTGAGTTGATGTTGGGTATGCTCTTATAAGTGTCTAAATTAAGCAGAGGCAATTAGCAATTTTTTTCAGAATCCAAATGAATCGGAGTGTTGAGATTAATTCTCAAATCAGAGTCTTTGCCGGTGAGAATAATTGAACAGGAATCCATGATGTGGTCTTTTTTTAAAGGTATATACTCCGAAGGAAAGAATGCGATATCTGAAAGGGCAGATCAATTAATTCCCCGAGCTATCAACACGTCCATGATGTAAAACTTCCTAAAAATGGGTGGATATAATGATGCATTTACGCTATATGTCACCATGTGGTTACTCCACTTTGATCACATGACGTCATTATCCCCACTTTTAGTACATGTTTGGAAGTGGAGGGTGTGTCTGTATATGATATAAAAACGAAAAAAGGTAGAAAATGCACTTTTCCACCCTCCTCCATATTGACAACAAACCGGAAGTAACGTTATTACCCCAATTTGATCACGT